>JAMZAV010002728.1:0-83145 GCA_024449915.1 Sweltsa coloradensis
ACCCCCCCTAGAAGACCTTACCCCCTTGGGGAAAACTATTAAAACCTTTTTGACAAAAAAAACTGCTTCCTCAAAAGTATTTTGTTATTCAGGTGGCAGTGCATTAGAAACTTCGCGGTCTTTTCGTTCCATGGAAACGTTACTTTTGTTATTGAAATTTTCCCCATCTACACTACTTATGGGGATCAAAAAAAAAATTAACATATTCTGACCGCAGGACTTTCCCAAATTTTTTGGTATCTCAGATTTTGTGGGCCGTTTTTTTTTGAAAAAAAAATCTTTCGTTTAAATTTTTAAGTAACTTTTTATTTTTTGGGAACGTTTTTGCCACAAAACTAATGGCTTCCAATCGAAAACGAACTTGCGGAGGTGAAAATTTAAACTCGATCCGAGCCCCCGTTCGAACGTTATACGACTACAAAAACAAACAAAAAACAAAAAACAAAAAAAAACAAAAAAAACAAAAAAACAAAAAAAACCAGACAAATTTTTTCCCCGGCCCAAAATTTCAAATGGAAACGCTCGTTTTCGCTCGCTTAACAAAAGAAACGTTGCCATGGCAGCAAAAAGACGCGCGATTTTTTCTAATGCACTCCACCTAAAGAAAATCAAAACTTTCGAGGGGCATCTTAATTTATCCCCAAAATTTTTTTTAAATAGTTTTCCCCAAGGAGTCAATGTCCTCGAGATGGCGTGGATTTTACCCACAAAGAAAGGGTTTACCACGGTTTTACCCAAATACCTTGGAAATAAAAAAATAATTTGGAAACATGGCCCCCGTGGACGGAACGTCGAAAAATTTTAAATTTTTAAAAAATCTGCAATGGGGGTCTGCTAACACTTTGCTCCCCTATCAAGCGTCCAACTGAGCGTTTACTAGTATTTTTCATGTACTAAGGTTGGTTTTTGTTTTCTTTTTGAAAAAAAAAGTTAAAAAATTTTCCCAGAATCTATAGAAAAAAAGCTTTTAAATATGAGTTTTTTTAGGTTTATAATAACAATTAACAATAACAATAGAAACTTGACAAAAATCCCTACAATGTTCACAAAACACTTGCAAAAAAAAGTGGTCCCACGCACCTAAAACTTTTCAAAAAAGCTCATCAATCAACGCGCTAAAAAAGCTTTGCTAAGCGCCTATATAACAAAGATTGGATGAAACCCAAAACGAAGACTTCAATTTCACATTGTGTTTTTTTTTCACTTACGTAACCCCAATAAAAAAACTCGGGTTTTTGTTTTTGTTATTTTTTTTTTCCCTTTTCTACGGCTATGCGTCTTGATGAAAATTGAAAAAGGGACCTTCGAATCTCTGAAATTAGACCTGCCACGTTTTTTTGGGAAAATCGATGAAAAACTTCTTTTGATTACTACTTTTACGATTTTTTCCTTTTTTAAGAGATTGTTCGTGATATTTGGGAAAAAGGCTACCGGGTATTGATGAAAAATTTAAAAGAACATTTAAAATCCTGAAATTAATATTTATGATTTTTAAAACTTTGAAAAAAAAATCTTATAGAAAACGTACTTTTTAGGCATTAAAACACATACGAAATATTTTTTTTTAAAAAAAGAAGGTGTACAAAAAATAAGAATCGGGCATTTTGGCAACCTTGATGAGGCCTATACCCTATAAAAGGTTTTTTTTTGCGCGCGCCTGGGGGCTTGACGCGGGGGGATGGGGACCTGCTGAGCTGACCGAGCCCGGGCCGGGGGAGGGTAGAAAACTCGTTGAACAGTGTTTATTTAGTAAGGGGTTGACTTCGTGTGGTAAATGTTCGCAGATTTGTTCTAGCACAGTGACAGCTCTACAAATGTTGTATGTACTAATTTAATTAATGGATGTGAAAAGCATTACAAGGTTTGTCGAGATATGTAAGAGTAAAGGATGGCTCAGTGACTACGTTAACGAAATACCTATTAGTTGAATTGGATTTTGTATTCTTTTTTCTATAGTTTTTAAAGTTAGTATACTTGTCATACAAAAAGACGGCAAAAATACCGAAAATTCTTAGTTTTATAAATAATTACTGACTACAGTTAAAATTTTAACAAAAATAGTTGAAGTGTGGGTTTTGTCTACTTTTAGGTCTAGGTTGTTTTTTAAAATTCGTGATAATGAGCATAACTTCCTTAAATTTAAATTTTAGGGGGTTTAAAAAACAATGTAAGTGATCTACAAAAAACGGGAAAAATCCCAATTTCTTAGTTTTTAAAAATTAAGTGTGTCGCGTAAATGTTTTAATGTGGATATATTGAAAACAAAATCAAAAACAGGTTTATGATACAGAAATGTGGTTTTCAATATTATCCGTGGGTTAAAATCGCGTTACAAATGTTACTTGTTCTAATCCTTCAATGATAAAGAAATCTTAAAGCGATCACTTTAGTCAAAGTAGTCCACAGTACTCCCGTAGGGCGACTTTAAAATCCTACATATTCGTTGGTTTTTACACGTGGAGAAGTAACAAAAACTTTTTGCCTAGCAGTGTTGAGGGAATAATGTTAATAATATGCTCGAACCCTCATGGATAGTAAACTATCGAAATTAGCACGAAAATTTGTGATTTTTTTTCCGATTCTGACAATATAAGCAACTCTGTGTCGGTATCCATTGATGTTGATGTACATTCTTTACAACAATTACACCTTTAAGATCACCTTTCCTGCCACTAAATGTTTATCCAGCTTCTTTTCTTAATTTTTCTTGAGATTTTCCCCTGTTCACTTCTGTATATGAGGCTCGAAAGTAAGGGAGCAAATCCTAACATCGGGGTACATAGAACTACACATTTCAACTGACCCGTCCCGTGCCCGATGGTTTGATGGGCCGGCAGTGAGGGGCCGCATTCACTCGAGTCGATCGTAGCGAAGCTCTTGTACATCCCGCTAGGGTCACGGTTGGTGACGTCACGCACTATACAATTTCAACAATATTGGTCGTACCATTTTTTAAATATTGACCGATTTTTTCATTTTTTTTTTCTAAATTCCTAAAATAAATTTAGGTTTAACATAATAAGCAACAAGTCTGTGAAGTAGGCTTTTTACGATTTCCCCCCGGTTTTAAACGAATTTTTCGTGATATTTAGGCAGATTCTGACCAAACGGGTGTGGCTACATCGTATATCATCGTATCATATCAATAGATACGTATTTCGTATCATCGTCGTACATACGTATATTTTACATTGAAAAAAGTTTATGGTGAGTAGTGCTTCGTGAAAGAAAAAGTTGAAATAGGTGGCCAAAATTCGTAGCAATAAAGGTTTTAATATAAGCCTTTTACAGGTGTAAAATTTTACAAGTAATATCAAGTAACTATAGAAAAAGTAATGAGATTCCACCTAATAACGTAATAATTGGACAGAAATATTCCAAAAAAAGCTCACCCATCAACGTGACTGGAAATGCGTTCGCGAAGCAGACTAGTTAAAATAAAAATAACACTTAATAAACTTTTTTTCGGGGAAAGTCCTTTATATTTTAAATAGAAACGTTAAAGGTTTTGTAGTTTTTTGTTTTTTTTGGGTCATATTTTTTTAAAAAAAGTTCCTTTCGGGTTAAAGTACACCCTATTTTTAAATTAAAACTTAAAGGTATTGGAGTTTTTTTTTGTTTATGGGGTGATAAAAATTAATAAAAATTTCCCTTTCGGGTGAAAGTACTTCAGGTTTTAAATAGAAACGTTTAAGGTGTTGTAGTTTTTTGTTTACGGATGATAACAATTTAATAAACTCCTTTTCGGGGGGAAAATCATTTTTATTTTAAATTGAAACGTTACAGTTTTTTTTTTTAAGTCCGCTATAATGCACATTTACCTTATATTATTATGACACATTTTTTGCATTTAATAGCAAGATTTAAATATTTCTTTGAACTGCGGGGGCGGACAGTATGTGATGCGCGCGCAGACTGTGACGTGCTGACCACGGTGGGGCGCGCCACGCCAGTCACCAGAGAGCGCAAAGGTTTACCAAAACCCCGCCCGAATACTGTGACGTGCTGACCATGGTGCGCGCGCCACGCCAGTCACCAGAGAGCGCCAAGGTTAGCCAACCCTGCCCGAATACTGTGACGTGCTGACCATGGTGCGCGCGCCACGCCAGTCACCAGAGAGCGCAAAGGTTAGCCAATCCTGCCCGAATACATGTTACCTTCGCGGCTTAGCTGCTTGCACCCAAACGGTCACTTGGAAGTTGAATTGATTGTTTGTTGACCTCGAATAAAAAAAGTACTAGGACTCCCCCCCCCCCCCCCCTAACGCCCCAACAACTCAGAGAAGAGTTTAGTTATACTTATTCCATTTGTTGAAAAACTCGATAAGAGGGTAATATTTATTCGATAAAACTAGAATCATAAAGTTTGCATTTTCATCATTTTAACTGCAAGCAAACTTCCGTAAACATAATCATTCCCATATCATTCTAACTCCTAATACTAAAGTTTTAAAACATAGGTAGAACAATCGTTTTAAGATGGGGAAATATCGAATTCAAGACCATAAACTTTCCCTTAATTCAGCAATAAAAGAAAAATACATTATTCTCGTAACATTATACAAATCCGTAGATGAAAAGGATATAAAGATCAACATCAAAGTAAAAAACAACGTCTTAAATATCAATTACAAATCGCAATTAGCAAGCAGTAATGGAAATTACGCCAAGAAAAATTATATAAACCAATTTTAATTACCTTAAAGGGCCCTTTACACGAGGAAGTTGGAAAAGTAAAAAAAAAGTGATGAGAAAAAGTAGCTTTTTTGTAGTAGAGATAGCGTGCAGCTTATGGGACTTTTCGAGTTGCCTTCAACGGGGAAGTTGAAAAGTAAAAAGTGAAAAGTCTCCCAACTTGTGGGACTCTGCTCGACAAGTAAAAAGTAAAAAGTAGAATGGCCTTGAAGAGTTGACCGTGATTGGTCGACAATGTTGTCATTGAGTTCAATTTGGAAAATGTAGAAAAACGTAACACCTTTGCCACAGCTTGATATATAATGGCGGTGGAAATTCCTGCCCGATTGTCATCTGAATGTTTTTCTGTCAACTTGAAAAATACGCGAAAAAAATTGTGTTTCATAGCGTCTACCAAACTACCCACATTTAGTTTGCCCCAAATAGAGAGGCAATGCGCGGAACCCGATCGCGGCTGAAGAAAGGCTGGCAGTGACGTTGCCTTTTTTAGCATCAGGTTTGTACCTTACCTAGGCCTGGGCCCTAGGCTCCACTAGGCCCTAGGTCTTGTAAACAACACGCCCCCAGTACTGTGTGAAGATCAAGATTGAAGAAAACAATTGTCATGGTTAGTAACCCCTTCTTGCCGCATCAGTTTTCGCAACAAAGGCCGAGAGGTGACGCCAGCACAAACTTTTTCTCTTTGTCCGTGTGAAGGCTTCGAAAGCTACTCGTTCTTTTCACTTTTTACTTTTACTTTTTCAACTTCCCCGTGTAAGGGGCCCTTAAGCGTCAAACTCACGGTTGGGTGATCTTGTACAAACTTCTGTGCAATGTAAAAAATACACTTTAAGTATGTCATGTTCACTCGAACTTTGCTTGGTGCCACTTGCAGCCAATTTCCCCTTTAGTGAGTGATCTCTGTTAGCGCACCAAAAGGGAAAATAGTGCAAAATGTGATACTTATTTTACTTTGGACCCCAATTAAAAAAATGCAATCTTTCACGTGGGTGGTGGATCTTTTTTTTCGTACAGGGGTGTTCAAAGTTTTTCCTTAAATGTTGCGTTTTCCTTAGTTTTTGTCGATAATGTCTTAATTTGGGGTAGTGTGTTGAAGACGTCCAAGAAAAGGTGGAGAGATAGAAAGTATTTTGCAACAGAGTCAGAATAAAAGTGAAAGTTAAGTTTAAAAAAAGGATATAAAAGGCATGCCTAAGAATCAAGAAAAGTTAAGACTTCTTGGAAAAGTATTAGAAGAAAAGGAAGAATTTAAGTACTTAGTAGGCCTAAGTATCTTGAAAAAAGATGCTCAAGTTAATAAGACCAGTGAGCGCAGCAAAACGAAGTCTTTATAACGCTATTTCGATCGGGCCTTGGTCGTGATTAATTATGTCTGTCTATCCGGCCCCATACGGCCGAACGGCCAAATAGATTGACTAAAATTTTAAACAGACATCCGTGACCAGGTAACTGAGAACTGCTTACAAAATGATCACAATCCGTTTCGATTTAAACCTACAAAAAAATAATAAACTGAGAAATAGGCCTAACTTTGTGTAGGAATTTTTTTAAACGACAATGGTTTTGCTTTTAAAAAACAATCACTGCTTGTTAGGAGAAACGAATCACACAACTTTGAATGACCTTTTGACACTGTTGGGGCGGCCATTTTTCATTTTAAAACCACTAGAACAAAATTGGAGGTCTAATTGAAAACGTACTTTTAAAAATATTAATGAATTATACACGGTGCATAATTAAATAAAAATATTAAATAATTGGTTCACAAGATTAATTTAATGTAATCTGGACGATCAAATTCTTTGAAAGTAATAAAAACAAACAAATGTAAAGTCATTATTCGTTTTCAAAAGTTGACAACAATGGTTTTATTTTTTGACCAATGGGGCGATCTTCCCAATACCACTTTCATACAATCAGCTAAAATATTACTAAAGGGCCTGTCGTCTGCACAGCACAGATAGGCCCTAGCCTACGTCTTTCTGCTTTAATTTTGGGTTTCTGACTAATTTCTTTAGGGCTACTTGGTTGCTCTTCTGAGTTCTGGGCTTGACTAATTATTAATTTAAGTAGGCCCTATCAATTGTCTTATGTTGAAGTAAAGTAGGACTTTGCCACTAAGCCATGCACTAATAGGGCCCGCGGGAAAAAAACAGTCTAGTAACCCAAACCAATTAGGTGGGGCCCCTGGGTACCTTAACAGTAAATACGTACAAGACAACGGTTATAGACCTAAGGCTTTAAAGAAAAAATACTTTTAATATTCCTTTTGGGGGGTAGGGCTATAAATACTAGGCCTAGGCCTAGGCTACACTACCGGGGTTTGGGCCGATCTAGACTACGCGTAGCCCTAGGCTTGGCCATGGCTTGGCCTTGTTTCCCCAAATTCAATTGAACACATATCACAAGAATTTCCCGGGTTTTTATCAATGTAGGACTAGATCTACTAGCCTAGGCTGCATATTGAAGCTAGGCCTAGGCCATAGATACTACTATACGCCTAGTTTTTGGGCCACCCCCCCCCCCCCCCCCCCCAACCACCAAAGAGAATTGCATAGACTAACCCTGGCCCTAGGCTAGGCTAGAACGAAGTGTATAATAGTATCCTTGCCCTAGGGGGAGGGCCTAGTTCAATTTTTATGCAAATAGAATTGTGTTGATTAAAATAAAAAACAATAATATAAGACAATGAATTTTAATATCCAAAACAACTCAGTGACAAAACATAACATGCAATGACAGTACTTATCCTAATGAAACATAACCTCCAACGTTTGGAATGGTCTGTTGACATACACCTAGTTCGTCACCTCGCCACACGCACGCAGCGCACGGAGTAGAAAAGGAAAACGGATTAGGCCTTGATGGGTGACTCGACTGCCTTACACCGACTGCTGCAGCGGCCATCGTCCATACCACCCAACACGTTTGTAGGCGACGCGGTCTCACGGCACTGGGTGGCAGGATGGTAGCGGGTTAGACTCATGGTCCAGGTTCCCCGGTTCAAATCTCCGTAATGTTTTTTTTTTTTTTTTTTTCAATCTATTCTTTATGTAAAACTCCCATTTTGGGTGAAAGTCCTTGAAATTTTAAATAGAAACGTTAAAGGTGTTGAAGGTTTTTTTTTGTTTTTTTTTTTAATATAATTTAATAAAACCCCTTTCCATGTAAAAGTACTTTATATTTTAAAAAGGAACGTTAAAGTTTTTGTAGTTTTTTTTTGTTTGTTGGATGAATAATCAAAAATTCTTTTCAAATGAAAATCCTTTTTATTTTAAAAAGAAACATTAAATGTTTTGTAGGGATTTGTGTATTTTTTCACGTCCGCTATATTGCATATTTTTATTACTATTATTATTATTATTATTATATTATTATTATTATTATTATTATAGTATTATTATTATTATTATTATTATTATTATTATTATTATTATTTATTTATTATATTTGTTTTTTAAATAATAGTTAGTAATTATAAATTCCTTATTGAAATGAAAAGCAAACATGGGTTACTTGGTTAGACAACGCCCCAACCACGTGACGCGCCAACTACTTTTATCGACCTTATAGGTCACCCATCAAGGCCTAACGAACGACTAGTAGAGAAATGAAGCTAGCAATTTTATTTTTTTCCTGTGTTTGGTTATGCCGATTTAACAATGCAACTTTGAAGGTCGTTCAATCTAGGCTGAATCACACTTCTAGATGTTAACTCGGTTGCAATGGAGGCAGTGGAAAAAAAATTAATTGTAATGCATAGCAGTGACCAATGTGCAAACATCAGCTCGTAAGCATGGAAGATTTTAACTCCCCTAACTGGAGGCTAGCTCTGGCAGTCGTTTTGGGACCTTTCCTCCTTACCTTGACCACCATCCCAAAGACGACAGCCAAGACAAAACGATGATGATTACAAACGTGACGACCATGATATGATATCCCCCCCTTCCTTCCCCCACCCGTGGCTGGTTCTGACAAGCACTGGACTTTACTCCCACAATCCCAGGCTAGAGTGGAGCTTTAGAACCTAATAATTAGCCTTAGATAGGGGAGGAAAGGGATTTTTACCGGGTACTCAACACATGGCTCACTCACTCATCTAACAAAAGACTTTGGCGTTTTTTCCCAGTATAGAGAAGTGACAGCTAGGGTACAAAAGTCCGAAGGATTTTATCAACTTGTAGTGCGAAAGTTGCTTTGGAACGCATGCCACAGAGATGGAAAGTTCATTCTATAAAGCGTACTTGATTAAGCGAGCGAAGCGAGCGTTTCCATTTGACTCTTTCCGGAAAAAATAGTCACTGTTTTAGTTTTTTTAGTTTTTTAGAGTTTTTTTTTTGTTTGTATGTCTCGCCATAACGTTCAAACGGAGGTTTCGGATCAAGTGGAAATTTGGACCATCCGCAAGCTTCGATCTGGATTGAAGGGCCCTTAGTTTTGTGGCAAAATCGTTCAAAAAATTACAAAGTTATATTAAAGTTAAACGAAAGATTTTTTTCAAACTAAACGGCGACAAAATCTGAGGTGGCCAAATCATATAGAATGTCCGTCCGGTCACGAATATGTTAATTTTATTTTGGGTCCGATAAGTAGTGTCGATGGAAAATACATTTTAAAAAAAAGTAACATTACCATGGCAACAAAAAGTCGCACGAGGTTTCTGGCCACTTTGCACTGCCACCTAGAGTAATCAAAAAACTATCGAGGAAGCAGTGTATTTTTTCTTACCAAAGAGTTAATATAGTTTTCCAAGGAAATGATGTCAAGGTCCTTTAGATGGCGGTGGATTTTTTTCCACAAAGTAAAGGTTTACCCACGGATTTACCCAAACTTTGGCAATAATAAAATATATTGGAAACATGGCCCCGTGGACAGCGAACGTCGCAAAATTTAAAATTTAAAAAATGTGCAATTTTGGGTCTAGCTATAGCACTGCTCGCTTATCAACGCGTTCCAACTGAGCGTTTCCTAGTACCTATACTTACGTACGGTGCAGTATTCAGTTGGAGCAAAAGACGAGTGTCAGTTGGGAAACAGCAGAGATGAAGTTTTAGAGTATCAAGGGGCGTTACAAAACTGGACAGGATTAGAAGCGACGTTATTAGAAAGGAATTAGGTCTCGAGATACTAAGGTTTAAATTAAAGGAAAGAATCGTTTAAGATTGTTTGGGCATATGAAGAGGATGAAAATGGATAGGATCCCAAGACGAGACTTTAATACAGAGGAGGAAGGTTAAAGAAAAGAAGGAAGACCAAGGAAAGATGGGGAAGTTTGATCGAAGGAGACGTTGTAGAGCGAGGTGAATCGTGGAACCAGGTGATGGATTGAAGCTGTGGGAGGACAGGAAGAAGTGGGGAAAAGTGGTGGAAAAGCAGGTGAAGGATGAAGACGAAGACAAGACGAAGACGAAGACGAAGACGAAGACGAAGACGAAGACGAAGACGAAGACGAAGACGAAGACGAAGACGAAAACGAAGACGAAGACGAAGACGAAGACGAAGATGAAGATGAAGATGAAGATGAAGATGTTGATGAAGAAACGCTGGCCCGGCAATCTCGGAAAAAATTGTTTCGTGCCCTAGATATCGGTGTGAAGAACACCACTCAACTGGACGTTGTTTGGAAATGAGTTTTGATTATTAAAATATTATTATTGCGTTTTTTACGTTGCGTAAAGTGATAATAATTTGAGATTTAGCATATTGTCAACTGATAAAAATGTGCTCTGTACATTTTTGGGCCCCGAAAAAAGATGCCAAATTCAAATTGTGATTTGTTCTTACCGTTTTTTTGCACCTGAAATATGGCAAACTAGTAAAACCGATTTCCTGAAAATTTCCCACGAACACACACGACTTTTGTTGATTGTGTTGGAAATCCGGAGAAACTGCTGCGAAAATATAATTTGATACATTAAGAACACATATTACTAGCATTATACTCATCTAACAGTAGATATCTATGTCAAAACTTCGTAACGATAACCTACGTTGTAACCTTTTGGCCCTGATATAAGACAATTTTAAAAGATATTTAAATATTAATTTGTTCCCGCCTTTTAAATTGTATAATTGTTTTGAATATTAATTGCCTTTAAATAAAAAACATTAACGATTTTTTTTAAAAATGTAAAATTTAAATATTGTCAAACTTCTACGTGAATTTGTATTTCAAACTGCGCGCCAATGCACCGCCATGCGGATGATATGACACCGCCAACCAAACTTTAAGTGCAACAGTTGGTTGTGCTTGGTTGCGCATTGCCAACTCTGTGGACAAAAAAACATTATTTCTGATGTGCAGAATATTATTCTCTGGTAATTTTCCATAAGCTGCCACGCGCCGCGGGTGCAAATGCACTCAACAACATACGTCATCACCTACCCCGTAAAATTGTGACTTGCAAATTTTCAACCAAATAGGAGATCAGGAAGGATATTTCTAGAACAGATTGCAAACTTTGGAAAAACAACGGACTTCACTTCGATCTTGGGACAGCTGGCGCACGTTTGTGTGAGGAGGGAGCTGGAGTTTTTCCCTTTTGTCCTCGGGGGAGGGCGCACCTACCTGGGTGTTCGGCCCTACTTGCAGCCTACTTTTGGATTTGGAATTGGGGTTTTCCGACTACGAGAGGCCTAGCCTAGGCCAACAATCTACTGGTGTCATCTGATTCCACTAGGCCTACCTAGGGCCTACTTCGCCAGAACGTCGGGCAGCCGTTGGCACCTGAATACTAGCCTAGGCCTACCCAGAGCCTACCTTTGGGCCAAACCCAGGGCTACGTGTGGACTACAGACGAGTCTACTTCTTGGCCTAACTAAAGGGCAACTACATTGGAAAGCGTGATCACGTAACGTAACAGTGCACCTATATTATTTTCACGACATAATTTGCATAAGAAACGAAATCCAAGCATAGGCTATCATTGGTACCAAAAACATTGACTTTTAAAAAAAGACTAGAATTGCTGAAATTCTTCAGAAAACTTATTGAGAAGTAGTAACCAATAACCAATATCATTATTATAAAAGGCATTTTGACTATTTGTGTAATTTTGTGTAATTTTTGTGTAATTTGTGTAATTTATCTTGATTTTTGTTTTGAAAGCGGGACATAATAATGGCCATAATGTTCTGTAATGGCATCGGGGACTAAACACTGTCCTCATTTTAAAGTCACTCAGACTTGCTGATCATAAAAATTTGTAGTTATAATATTTTAGAACCTTGGCTCCTGTTGGCACATCCATTATAATATTTCCTTGTTTTATCTTCATTTAAATTTAAAAATCAAAAGATAAGAGTTCTCGTGTCTCTATAACCGAGTGGCGCCCAGCATAAAACCCAGCCTGACTGAAGGAAGATCAGGTAAATGTGTTAATTAATTTAAATATTTTTTTTTTTGTCATTGTTGTTTTTTTATTTGTTGTGGGGAAAGGGGGTGATTTTAGTTACATTGCCGCTGCCAACGTGTGGCTACTTACTTGTTCACGACCCCATTTATTTTGTTTTGAAAATTAAAATTTTATATAATGGATGCCAACGAGGAGGAAGGTTATAATTCTGAGAGTGAGAATAATACACAATTTAATAATGTTACTAGTGACACGACACCAGAGATCATGGAGGCACCAGAGGTCCACAACCCACTCACAAACCCAGGAAACCCACTTGCTGAGTCCACTCACCTAGGCCCTAGAATCTCCTAGACCAGGATGGAAATCAAAAGGCCTAGCGAGATCACACCTAAGCCTGGACCTAGGACTACTTCTACAGGTACTACGGGCATTAACCAACAACACAGTGAGTCTAGCGAAGTAAAATACAATTTAATGGTAACTTTACTTATGAAACACATGGATGAGGGAAACGCAGATCTCAAAGCAGAACTCAAAGCAGATAATCTAGGACTAAGGCTAGAACTGAATGCAAATATCGCCGGAATAAACTCAAAGAGGATGAGGGAAACAAACAACATAGATCAGACATTTCTGAATTAAGAACCGCAAAAATAAAATAATAACCGAGCTGAGTGCAAAAATTGATAAAAGATACGAGGAACATAGAGCAGATCGGATAGAACGTGAATCAAAATTGAAAGCAGATAAAGTAGCATAGAGAGAGATGAAATAGAAACGGGATGTTGAAGCGTGTGATGAAACAAATGATAAAAATGTTGGGTTATTGGAGAATGCTAGAGATATTGATGTTTCCCGGGTTAATTAATAATAATAACAATGATGTCGTTGAGTTAAACCTTAGTGTAAGTGATAATGATAGTGAAAGTGTAGGGCGAGATAGGGCTAACAATATGACAGTAGTGATGAAGTTGATAATGGGATAGAACAAGTGAATAAAGTTGAAGTTTTTGGTGGTCTAGGTGATGCGAACTTAGAATTAAGTAAAGATAAAGTGGAAATAATAGAAGTTATTAACTCGGGAGTCACAATAATCTAGTGTTTAACGTTAGCAATATGAGGGATAGGACAGTGAGAGATGATAGCGAGAGATGAGATAGTGAACTGAGAGATAGTGAACTTTAAACTTGAAGTGAATTTTTATTTTGATTGAATAAAACATAACTTGGAAACGTGGAGACATTGAACTATTTTATGAATAAATTTCTTGAACTTTGCTTGGAACTTTTTGCAATTTTTGTTGGAACATAACCTCACTTTGAATTTAAACTTGAAACTTAACGTGAATTCATACGTTGAACTGTAAATGGAACGTGACCTTGAACTTGAACTGGGATGTGAACTATTGTGCTTTTTAAAAAATAATTTGGGAATTTTATAAAATCAGATGGGAACCTACTACTACGTGGATTGAATTTGAAATAATTTTGAACTGAATGTTGTTTGACTTTCAACTATTTTTAATAAATTCAAACTTGGATTTGACATTGGATTTAAAATAAAATAATAAAAATTTGTTCGAGTAAGCTCGATAATAAAATAATACTTGACATATTTCAGGATTTTGAACCAAACCTTCGTGGAATTTTACCCGAACAATTTTAAAAATTTATTTGAGATATTTGAACAGTGAATTTAAACTTAAATTTTTAAAGGGGAAGAGCGGGCGGTTTTCCATTGTAAGACCGGACAGTAACTACGGTTACTACATTTCATTTTCGTATCATCATATCATACCTTTGTTTTCTATTAGCTGATTTTTGTATTGTTATTTTACCCATGTTTAACAACAGCAATGCTGAATAATTTTGATCGCAATCATAACTTGTGACACTTAATTTTTTTGTTGATTATTGGAAAAATTTTCCCTTGTGCAATTTAACAATTGTAAAACTTGATTATTAATTTTGACTTTGACTTTATCTCAATGAGAGAATAATTTTTTTGGACAGATACAAAGTTGAAACCCCGCGGTAGATGGAAGGCATCTGGTTAGACGAAAGCTTCGGATATTTGATTGATAAATAAATTGATCGATAATTTTAATTTTTGCGACAACACGTAGCTGACTGATAACGTTATTCAATTGTTTAATTTTTCTCGAGGGGATGGGGTGAGATAGCAACATAATTAGTTCAGTTAATAGACTGTGTTGTGTTGGGTTTTGCCTGTAATATTTGTTCCTCAACCATCCTTTCTCTTTTCATGTCATATTTCCCGGGATCTTTGTGGTGTCATGTACCTAAATAAACGATTGTTTCACTACTATTAATTTATTGCTACTGTTGCAACCAGTGGTAAATAACCACACTCTCATTTCATTCAAAACATAACCATGCTTGTGAATAAAATAATACTTATAAAATTGTAATATGAAATGTAAATTTAAGAACTTAGTGAAGCACATTCAAAATTTTCAACTAAAAATTCAAATTTTTTTCTGCCCTTCAGAGGGATATTGTAACCTTTTGGTCTATATAAGAACAATTTTCAAAGATATTTTAAATATTAAATTTGTTCCCCCCTTTTAAAATTGTAAAAATTGTTTTGAATAATTAATTGCCTTTAATAATAACATTAACGATTTCTTTTAAAAATGATAAATTAATATTGTCAAACTTCTACGTGAATTTGTATTTCAAACTGGCGGGGCCAATGCACGCCATGCGGATGATTTTGACACCGCCAACCAAACATTTAAGTGCAACAGTTGGTTGTGCTTGGTGCGCATTGCCAACTCTGTGGACAAAAACATTATTTCTGATGTGGGAGAATATTATTCTCTGGTAATTTTCCATAAGCTGCCACGCGCCGCGGGTGCAAATGCACTCAAACAACATACGTCTCACCCACGCCGTAAAATTGTGACTTGCAAATTTTTTTAACCCAAAAGGAGATCAGGAAGGATATTTCTAGAACAGGGTTGCAAACTTTGGAAAAACACGGACTTCACTTCGATCTTGGGACAGCTGGCGCACGTTTGTGTGTGAGGAGGGAGCTGGAGATTTTCCTTTGTCCTCGGGGGAGGGCGCACCTACCTGGGTGTTCGGTCTACTTGCAGGGCCTACTTTTGGATTTGGAATTGGGGTTTTCCGACTACGAGAGGCCTAGCCTAGGGCCCAAAAATCTACTGGTGTCATCTGATTCCACTAGGCCTACCTAGGGCCTACTTCGCCAGAACGTCGGGCAGCCGTTGGCACCTGAATACTAGCCTAGGCCTACCCAGAGCCTACCTTTAGGCCTACCCAGGGCTACGTGTGGAAATACAGACGAGTCACTTCTTGGCCTAACTAGGGGCAACTACATTGGAAAGCGTGATCACGTAACGTAACAGTGCACCTATATTATTTTCACGACATAATTTGCATAAGAAACGAAAATCCAAGCATAGGCTATCATTGGTACCAAAAACATTTACTTTTAACAAAAGACTAGAATTGCTGAAATTCTTCAGAAAACTTTTGAGAAGTAGTAACCAAAAACCAATATCATTATTATAAAAGGCATTTTGACATTTGTGTAAATTTTTTGTAATTTTTTGTGTAATTTGTGTAATTTATCTTGATTTTTTTGTGAAGCGGGGCATAATAATTGCCTTAATGTTCTTTTAATTGCATCTGGGACTAAAAACTGTCCTCATTAAAGTCACTCAGACCCTTTCTGATCAATAAAAATTTGTAGTTATAATATTTTAGAACCTTGGCTCCTGTTGGCACATCCATTATAATATTTCCCTTTTTTTAAACTTCATTTAAATTTAAAATCAAAAAATAAGAGTTTTTCGTGTCTCTATAACCGAGTGGCGCCCAGCATAAAACCCAGCCTGACTGAAGGAAGATCAGGAAAAGGTGTTAATTAATTTAAATATTTTGTTTTTGTCATTGTTGTGTTTTTATTTTTTTGTGTGGAGAGGGTGATTTTAGTTACAACGTGGTAAATTTTTAAGTTTTTGTTACATGACCTCAGAAAATATGAGACTATAAAAATGGTAAATGTGTAATTGGTTGCTGTTTGAATTACCTTTATTTTATTACATTTAAAATTATAATCGGTCGAATACTTTTATAGATTTGAGTTACAACGTTCCATCATGTTTTTTTACAAGGAAGGAAGTAGCCTAAAAATCGTAATTTTCAACCCTTTAAAAATAATTTTTGAATTACAGTTCATAACGAATCCATTTAAAACTTCATTTATCGTTTATTTCACTACGTGTGCCCTGCCAAAATGGTATGATACCATCAAGAATAATACTAACATAAATTCAAACATAACCTTACAAATACAATTTTTCTTTAAAATTGTAAATGTAATTTGTGGCTCTTTTAGTGACCTTCTCATAGAACCTTAAAAATTAAAATCGTTCAAGCACTTGACGGCGGCCATCTTGTATTGTCAAGGGAAGGACTCAGACTAAAAATCGAAATTTGGCCATCAAAATGTTGAAGTTGGGTTATAATAGCTGTTTCACTAAAGCCGCCACGACATTATTGGATGAGCGAAGCGAAGACTTCAATTTCTCTGACCCCCAAACAATTTAGATCGGATTTTTTTTCTTTTTTTTCTGTCTGTTTATTCGCTCTCTACGGGCAAACGGCATGTGCAATTTTGATGAAATGAGAGGGAACCTTCGAAATCTCTAAACTTAGTCGTGCCACGTTTTTGGGTACAATCGAAGAGATATTTCTCATGGATATCGTACTTTTACGATTTTTTTTTAAATTTTTTCGATTTTTAGCGCGATATTTTCGTGACATTTGGCCGATTCTGACCAAACGGTTAAGGCTATACAACGTTCATATTTTACATGGACATTAATATAATGGTTTTGTAGTACCTTTTAAAAGAAAAAGTTGAAAAAGCTAGCTAGAATCCATAGAAATAAAGGTTTTAATATGAGTTTTCTGAGATGTATAACAAAAATTAACAAGTAACTATAGAACTTGACAACAATCACCTACAATGCGTTCATAAAGCAATCTTCGGGCCTACAGATATTTTACATTCTAATTACCCATAGCAATTAGAACTTCTTAATAAAAATTATCGTAATTTAACAAAAATGATTTTGCAATGAACTTGAAGAAATAAATAAATCCCACGCATACTAAAAACTAAAAAAACTCATCATCAACGCGACTAAAAAAAGCGTTCACGAAGCGGCCTAGTGAGTAATACATCAAAATTACATACTGAATGCACATATTAATCTCAGCATGCCCTTCTCTCATGTTATACTCTCATGTTAAACTTATTGGAATATAAAAAGCACAGACTCATTAAAATTAAATACTACTCAAATAATAAAAAATAATAAAAATTACCTACTCAATAAATCGCCAAAACTTCGATGCAAAAACGAGTGTGGTAAAATGTTTTTAAAAAAAGGTACAAAATTAATCAATTTTCGTGAAAATGGTACTTGTATAATTGGTAGTTCTTTTAATTACATTTCTTATTTTATCTTAAAATTGAAGTCGGTCTAATTCTTTTCCATATTTGTGTTACAGTTTTAATAGCCGGAGACTATATTTTTTTTTTTATATGGCACGTCTCAGTGAAAAATATCAAGATCGTCACCATCAAAATTGTTAATCGGCGGTTCAATTCAAATCGATTGATACTATACACAAAAATGTTTCACTAAATCTGCCACGGGGCGTGACCATGTTTTATACATTTTGCCCCATACTATAGCTGGGCGAATTAGATGATCGATTCGGGGTTTTGTGATAGAAGCATGAAATTTTGCTCATATGTCCAGAAAAATTAGCAGAGTTCAAAAAGAAAAGGAGGCCAAAAGAAATCGACTCCGTTTGGCATCTAGGGGTGTCCAAAGTTCGAGTAACTTATGTATAATTTTAAACAAAAGAAAAACACGCTTCAGTCAACATTTGCAAATAAAAGGGCATGTTGTTTTATAACAAAAATTATACATTTTTTAAACTTTAAAGTACAGTAGGCCTGTATTATATAATTGACCTTTGACCTGAATAGTCCGTTTCGCAAACGCTTTTTTTAGTCGCGTTGATGGATAAGCTTGTTTGTAAGTTTTTAGTTTGCGTGGGATCTCTTTACTTTTGCAAGTGCTTTTTGAAAAAATTGTAGATGATTGTTGTCAAGTTTCTATTCTAGTCTAGTTTCTTGTTAAATGGATGAGCGAAGCAAAGATTTGAATTTCACTGACCCCTCAAAAAATTTAGCTCCAATGTTTTTTTTTCTGTCTGTTCGCGCTCTACCGGGCAAACGGCATATGCGATCTTGAAGAAAGTTGGAGGGGACCTTCGAAATCTCTGAACTTAGACCTGCCACGTTTTTGATTACAATCGAAGAAATATTTTTCATGAATAACATACTTTTACGATTTTTTCTATTTTTAGTGCGATATTTTCGTGACATTTTGGCCGATTCTGACCAAACGGGTTGGGCTACAACGTTCATATTTTACATGGACATTAAGGTGATGGTTTAGTTTAGTTTAGAATTATGCAATGAACGACATGTGTTTCTTGCTTACATTTACAATACCGGGTCTGAAACCCTCAAATGTAGAATGATTATATTGCCAGGGGAGAAAAAACGCGTTTTGCCATGTTGGCAGAGTGGGTTATGGAGCATTGAGAATGTAGAGATGACAGACATTCTGTCGTGATATAAGTACTACTTACTACAGTCAAGTACTTGGATTTGTGGGCATGATTTACAGATCGGAACGGGCCCTTAGACCCGTCTCTTCTTAGATAGTTTGTGGGTCCTGGCGATGATGCGTTTCTTCGCTTTCCTCACACTAGCGAAAGATAAAAATGGGCGACGATAGAAGTCGAATGAGGTGGGGATGAAAACACTTTGGGCACGAGCTTCAGGATGAGGGTTGCTGTCTAAAGCGGTGTAAAACTTTTTTGTTAATTTGGTGATATGTTCGTGTACCATCGGGTATCCAAGAGTAGCATGTAGATGAGGGATGGGTGTAGACCGAGGCATACTGCTCACGATACGAAGAGCCTTGTTTTGCAGAACTTGCAGTTTGTCGATGTGTGATTGGGCTGTTCCGCCCCATATAGAACAGGCGTACGTGAAAGTCGGTCGTACTATCTGGGTGTAGATCCGGAGACGGTCAGGTAGGGCACTCGACTAAGAACGCATGAGAGATTTCAGGGCAAAGATTGTGCGTATTGCAGCGGGCACGCACAGAGTCTATGTGGGCTTTCCACGACAGCGTCGATCTAGTAGAACTCCGAGATAAGGGTTGGAGGCTGCCCAGGGTACTGTTTTGCCGTTGACCCGTAGACATTGTGGAGTGGGTTCTCTCTTCAACGTAAAAAGTGTGGCTGAAGTCTTTTCGGCATTGAGTCTCAGACGCCACTGACCATACCATGGGCCTATGATGTCTATTCCTTTCTGCAATTTTTCGGCTGCAAGAGAGGCTTTTCTCGAGGTTGCTGCAATGGCGTCGTCGTCAGCAAAGAGGTGGACTGTGATGCCATGTGGAAGAGTAGGCATATCTGCGGAGTAGATGTTGAACAGCGTAGGACTGAGAACTGAGCCCTGAGGTACGCCTGCCCGGATTGGACGAGTGGTAGAGATAGATCCCATCCAAGTGGCATAGAAGCTACGGTCTGTGAGAAAGGATTGGAGCAATATGACCAAATACGAGGGGCAGTGAAACTCAATATTTATGGATCAGGCCAGCATGCCAGACTTTATCAAAGGCCTTGGAGATGTCGAGAAAAGCGACAGCTGTGGATGAGTTCGTGTGAAGCTTCGTGTGATTTTGTTAGTTAGTCTGAGTAGCTGGTGTTCTGTAGAGACATGAGGGGTGAAACCAAACTGGTAGGGCGTAAGGTGATGGTGATGTATTGTTTTTGAAAGAAAAAGTTGAAAAAGTTAGCCAGAATCAATAGAATAAAGGTTTCAATATGAATGTTTTGAGGTTTATAATAACAATTAACAAGTAACTATAGAAACTTACAACAACCACCTACATGCATTCAAAAAGCACTTGCAAAGGTAAAGTGATCCCACGCAAACTAAAACTTACAAAAAAGCTCATCCATCAAAGCGACTAAAAAAGGCGTTCGCGAAGCGGCTAGTTGTTATTATATACCTAAAAAAAAACTCACATTAAAACCTTTATTTCTATCGATTCTGGCTAAAATTTACAACTTTTTCTTTTAAAAGGCAATGCATCACATGTAAAATATGAACGTTGTAGCCCCGTACTCGTTTGGTTAGAATCGCCCCAAATATCACGAAAATATCGCATTAAAAATCGTAAAAGTACTAAATTCGTGAAAAATATTTCTTCGATTGTACCCTTAAACGTGGCAGGTCTAAGTTTAGAGATTTCGAAGGTCCCTTGCAATTTTCATCAAGATCGCATATGACGTTTGCCCGGTAGAGCGCGAACAGAAATAAAAAAATACAAAAAAAAACATTGGAGCAAAATTGTTTGAGGGGTCAGTGAAATTGAAGTCTTCGCTTCGCTCATCCAATGAATAAAAATCTAGGCATGTGACTACTCGTTTTTATTGATAGCTTAATGGAGAAATCAGTTTTACTCTACTTTTATTTATCACTTTTTGTAAATTTACTTCAGCCAATGGCTTACCTTTGAACTGAATTTTATTAAGTACGACTACTCGTTTGATAGATAATTGAATGTAGAAATCAAGTTTGTTCTGTTTTAACGACTAACTGTAAATTTAATTTGGTCTGACCTTTGACCTATATTTTATTAATATTGGATATACATCAAATCTGGGCTTGTGACTATTCGTTTGGTAGAGGAAGCAAGTTAATATTGATTTTTTTTTCGAATAACAATAACAGTTATACACAAAAGGTTGTTCAAGCCACACATCAATTTTCCATGCGGTAATTTCATCATGGAAAGCTCAATGCAATACCGCTATGCTATGAGTTTTATGGACAGTTCGTCACAGTTCATATGTAATGCATCACTGATAACGATGTATTAGTGAATATTCATACAAATATTAATAAGTATTTAAATTATAAATATGTTTGTCACAATGCTTTCTCATTTCTGTCAAACCTAAAACCCAGCGAAATTCACAAGTTTGACTCAATAAAACTTTAAAAGTAACATTATTTTTAAATCTGATATTAGATTACCTAACAAACTTCATTTCCCCTCAGCACTTGAAAGATGCACAACATGGCTGTCCATTTACATAGCACGAACACATCTCCTTATTGCTTTCGTTCTTGCACTTGCACTTCTTCGCAAGAAGACATTGCCTCTGGCATTGAAGTCCATTTCGGTTCCTACGTTCACAAAGATCCTTTGATTTACCCCAATTGGTTAAATCTGGAAGTTGTTGCATATAGGGATATGTGCTGAGCACCATTTGTGTCCAGTTTGGAGTGTTGATCACTGAATATGGTGTCTCAATGTGTCTTGGGTAGGTGGTAGCGATTCCATTGTTTTACTCTTCTGAGTAAACAGCTCTTTGCGACACGCGTTTACAGAGAGAAATGTACTTGTTCTGTCATACATGATCACTGTGAACTTATCGAGTACTTCGTAAGTTTGTTCGTCAATGTGATTCAGTGTCGAGGAAAGTCGGTTAAAAATAGATGTTACTTAGGGAAAGAGATTCCATACTTTCCACAATGACTTATTTTCCTTTACCATAAAACGATGAACGAGGTGCCACAGCCAGTAAATGCATGACGGAAAGGCAATGCGGATGATTGTTCGAGTCCAAGAGTTCCAGCAGTTATATGTGCAGGAATCAACCGAACGTTTTCCCAACACCAAACTCGATCCACACATTTTTTGACACGCGGCTCGCAATAACAAAATATGCACATAATATCTACTCAGAATCCATAGTTCGCACATGAACCTCACTGCTCTCACATCATACTGCCGATACGGGTTTCGGCCTCTTCATGTTACAAGCATGGCGATATCCTTTCTAGCCAATAAGATTGTCGTTTGTATAACGCTAACTACTTATTCCATGTGGATACGTCAATCGACAAAGCAAAATGTCCTAGCATCCTATATAACTAGGTTTTGATCTCATTAGTCCTGAGAATTACTGCCAATTGTTTGGCAAGGAATTTGATGGCTCAACCCAACGCCTTACCCATTGACCTCTTTTTTCACTTGTTTGACTTTTAAGTGAATCTGTACAATATACGTCCCATATCAAAACAACTCGAGGAGCTTTTTTTAAATTGAGCTGTAAAATAAGGGACAAATACATGAATTTCAAACTCCTCAACACGTCTTGAGATGTTTAGGTGGTTTCTACATGTTCACAATTACTGCACCAAGGGGATGGCATCGACATCTTATATTGGTTCCATAGTGTAATCAGGATCTTCAAGACAACGAATTATGTCCAATTTCTTACCGGTTCTAAGGAAGTTATCTTGCGAAATCGATGGAGGGCATGGGTTATTCATGTTGAAAGTATATATCCAAATCTCTATTCCTCATTTGACAATCTATATAAAAGCGTGAATACAATGCAGTCTTTCTTTAAGGCCTAGATTTTTAGTTGTTGCTTAATTTTTTTCTTACTGGGAGCAGTCATCATGCAACTTTTCTTCACCTCACTTCTCGATGTTTAAAAGCCTTTTATTTTGTATGAAGCCGATATTAAATTGTGTATAGTAAAAGCATTTAATTGATTTCGAAGAATTATATGGATGGGGTGTTTAGATTTTTACAAATCCTTCGTGACAATTGAGATTGATGCAAATTATCATACCTGTACGTCGGTCACATCTAACAGTTACTCAATAAAAGGTATTATGAAAAACATGATTGAATAATGGTCACCGTGCATGGAATATGTTGTCAATAAAAATATAAAATAACGAGCTGAACAAGTTTGAAATTTGATAACAATTAGTTTGAAAAACAATATGTTTATAGTAGACCATGTGTAATAATACTGAATGAATGTATGAATGAAATGCGATTTTTACCATGATTCAAACAACTACTTAGACGTTATATATTATAACACGTAGGAATGACAAACATTTCAATTACAATTTCGCATGTGTACACATTCCCGAAACTACAGATAGCATTTTTAAGCATTATCATAAACTTCAACCATAGCAAATGGAATCCCCACTCGATTAACAATTAAACGAATGGTCACAAGCCTGGTTTAGGTGTATATCCAAAAGTTAACTGTAATCAGATCAAGGGTCAAATGTCAGCACAACTCGTTATCAAGTTACGAATGAAAAAGCAATTAGTAGTCTCACTGTTTAAAAGCATAGTGTTAACATTGTGTTATGCTTCCAAAGATCAAATGGGTTCCAAAATACATGTCTGAATAAAACATGTAAAACTACAGTGGAGGTCAAAGGTCAAACTTAACATACCATTAATAAAAGCTCATACCTTGATCAAAATTAGAGATCGGCATTCATTTGCAATGAAAAAAGTAGTCGTATGGCTGGTTTTGAACAATATCTCCAAAGTTGTTGTAATCAGGTCAAAGGTCAATTATGTATCATTTCCAGCCATAACGGCAACAGTACATTTTTTCAATGTTATAAAAAGTATTTTCCTAGCATACGATTGAAGATTTTTAGCAAATGTATGTCACAAATACATTTTGTATCGGTTAAAAAAATATATTTGCTCTCACTTTGGACAACCCTAGAGACCAAACGGTTTGGAAATCTTTTGGCCTCCTTTTCGTTTTGAACTCGGCTATTTTTTCTGAGTATATAGTCAAAATTTCATGCTTCAATCACAAAACCCCGAATTGGTCTCAATATCGACTTTAATCCTCCCAACTATAACAGCTGGAATGACAAAAGAAAACCGTGTGCACGGGCGTGGACTCACTCACCCCAGAGTATTCTCTCGCTGTAATGCCTGCCCTCCTCCACCATGTACCGCACGCCGTGGACCGAGGTGTTCATCAGGTAGTCGCACACAATAGAGTACAGAGTGCTCGGCTTTGCTTTCTTGTTGAAATACCCCAACCTTGCCTTCATCACAGCGACAACCACTTGCTCGATACGCCAATCTACACTTTCCTACTCATTTCATTTTAATCTATAAACATAATAACATTTAAGGACAGTATATGATGAACATTTTAATAAGAATATGATATACATGTATGTTTCCAATACCATATTTGGATTTTATATAAATCAATCCAGAAATTACAAAATCCATCTCAGCGGGGTATCGAGCCCCAATCTCCCAATTGCCGATAGGGTGCACAAACAGTTTTTGAAAAAGTGGGGTGCAATTTCCACGAACGTCAAAATGTATTCTTTATTTTAATTATTATGTACGTCATGGTCTAAACCTACAAATGTCTTTGAATTCATCATTCGACCATGAAAGCCTCCACAAATACACGCACATACACACACACAAACACAAAAACACAAACACATATTGTACAATATTAGGTTCTTGTCTAAAAACGCGTCAAAATGAAGAACCAGTGCAGATACTGGGCGTCCACCGACGTTTCGCCTCGTGAGACATCATCAGGGTAACTGTGACTTCACGAAGGTTAAAGTCACAGTGGCTGGCAAACGCACGACCGCCTCCTTATATACCCGGAAAGGTGCAGGGCGGCGAGGTCAAATCTAAAACCATGATCTCGTCCCTACTCTATTGTAGTAAAACCTTTTAACTACGGCTTCTTGTCATAGGCCCTACTGGGGAAACTTGTGTGTGTCTTTGTAAGGGTATCTTGTTAATTTTAATTTGTTTCGTTTTTGTAGTGTTTTGAGGCTTGTTTTTATTGGTTTGGAACTGATTAAAATGAAAGATGTCTTTTGAAACTTTGAAGAGTGTTGATAAAATATTTGTTTAAAACATCTTATATTGATTATTTCCGTAAAATGTAGAATAACATTAGCAATGGATCACGAAAGCCTACACATAAACATACATAGGCCTATATAATTTACTTTTACTTATATAATACTGTTCTTTTCCCACTATTACATGTTTTTTTTTTTTTAATCAATCTGAAGAAATTGTTTTAACAATGTGTATTTGAAACTGTCCACGCTAAAATCCCCTCGAAATGTATGAGTTTCATATTTGTATGTTCTGTTATTGTTTTCTAGTTTTTATATATGAATAAATTGTTCTTCAATTTTAACTGAATTCTGCCCATAATCTGCCTTGTATAAGTGGTATTTAAGTTAACATTGCATAAATACAGTTGATTTAGCGATTTAATAGTATCACCAGTCAACATATTCTACACGAATCCTTTGTTATAATTAGACATACCTGCACATCCTTCGCATATGTTCCCACAATGGTTACTTTTTGTCTTAAACCATCGTAAATTATAACCCAAGTTCCACAATTGAACGAGCAATACTCTTACAAGTCCTAAACAATCATATCAATAACCTAACATAAAGCCTACATGCAATAGCTACACTCCATGTTTGTCCTTCCCGTGCAAACAGCGATATGACTGCGGTAATATACGTTCCACCTCAGCGTGTGGAACAAATATGACATTAAAGAATCGAACTAGTCGTACATTAGTAAACACTTGCCATGAATTACGTTTTCAAACTAATAATTATTGATGTTTGCATAACAACGAAGTGACAGGCGATTTGGGAATATTTTACGAGTGCCACTCCCAGAAGCATTCGTTTCCACCCCAACAAGAGAGCTGACTCAGCTGACAATTCGTTTCGACTGATTAGAAGAGAGTTGTATAATCCACAGATAAAGTAATACTTACTTTTTTAATTTCCGTTCCTACTTGTAGAGCATCACGCCTGTCAACTGCAAAGCACAACTCACTTCCAAGATACTTAAAGTAGGGAGTATTGTCCTTCTAATGATGCCTTGTTTTCCGTTTAGAATTACATGAATGTTTTTACATTTACATATATTACTTGCCACTTTAACTGGACATTGAAATTAAACCCGGCTTAGAATACTAAATATAAAATAATTGTATATAATGGACATTCCATTCAATACTGCTTTATTAAAGTGTTTACGGTTTAGTTGTAAATGATTAATATTGTTTTTAAACTAAAGAACTTGTTTTATGGCATTCTTAAAACGGTAAATTATGACATTCAGATTATTAAGCCGCTTACTTAAAATAATAACTAATTAATTATAAATGTACATTCCATCCATGCTGCTTTGTTTCAGAGCCTACCGTTGGATAATCCACCTCCAGCTGAATATAAAGAAGAATATGCTTGTTCTGTAGTAAATCTATTTGGTGAGGTGCCGGTCTGCGTATAATTTCTTTCATCGTGTTACAGCAGCCAGGCCCCAGCTGTATAAAGAAGAATATGCTAGTTCTGCTGTAAATCTCATTTGGTGGAGGTGCCGGTCAGCGTATAATTTCTTTCAATGTGTTACGTCAGCCAAGCCCCATGAGATGAGTACAAAAAGGATTAGGGGTAGAAGGCGCATGGTATCGTTGCTGCACGAAGAATTTGTATACAACCAAACTTCATTCGTACTATTTTCTTAAAAGCAGGCTACACTTGTATTAAACTGTCGGATAAGTTTTGAGGGTCTTTTATACGCCACCTGATGTTGTTTTGATTGTTCAGCTTGCGTCGATATGAACGCGTCGGTTGCCAAGCGACGAAGCAACCCGACTCTTCAACTCGCGCTCGTGTTCGTCTCAAGATACAACCATAACGAAATAAAACATGGGCCTCGCAGAAAGAATTACTTCCCCCTTGAAAGATAATAAGAGTTGGGGGTTGTGTTGTTTCTACACCCCTCACTGCTTTCAATTCCTCGGAGTCCGGAGAAGAAGATAATAAGCAATAAGCAGGAGACGGCTTCCTCCTCTTCCTCCATTGATTCGCAAACGTTCATAATTGAACTCAATTCGATAAAAGGAAGCTGTTCATATTGTATATTATACGTCAGTTATTGTAAAGTATACATAATAGAAACGTAAGCTTTTTACGAGTCCTGTTATAAGTAAGCACATTTTATATTACTTTACCATAAAATGTTTGCATCTCACAAAATAGATACGGTTTTATAGAAGTTGTCTGAAAGTTATTGTGAAAGCTTTTTTTAGGGAATTTTTTTCAATGTATATACAAATTTAATATTAATTTTGAAAGTGTAACGAGAAATGCATTTTGTACGATAATGAATTTATAACGTGTTTCTGATTTTGACATTAAACTTCATCAGACGGCGAAGGAAACCAAGGCATATGTATAGGCAAGAAGTGAAAATTTCAAAATATTGATTTGACAGCAATAACGTGCAAACTTCGTTGTTAACCCATACTGACCAGGTGCCCATTATAGGGTCATTATAGGACATAAAAAAATTGATTTTATTATAAGGTGAATTACTATTTTTCAATTTGACCCCGATTTTTTAATAAAAATTTAATCATTTTCCCATATTTTTTTAGAGAAGATGGAAAATAGAAATCTGCAAAAACGGGAAAAAACTTTGTTTTTTTCCCCTTGGATATGTAATATTTTCTAGTATTGCTGGTATTAGAGATACAGAATATCCAAAACATACAAAATATCTAAAAAAAATCTAGTTTATTGAGCGAGCGTAGCGAACGTCTCCACTTGACTCTTATGGCTCGAATGTCTGTTTTTTTTTCTTTCTGTTACTGCTTTGGTACAGGTCGCACCGTTTCTCTGATCGACCTGAAATTTTGCACACATGTACATACCACCTAGGCGGGTTGCTGTATAGTTTTTGAACAAAATCCGATTGTTGGATATAAAAAAAATTAAAAAAAATTAAAAAAAAAATGCCCCGATCGTTATGAAATTTTGCAGGATCAATAAGTAGGCCTACAACATTCTCTCCTATTTTACAAATTTTTAGCTAAATCGGTTAAGACCTTAAGTAGTGTAGATAGTAATTCATTTTAACAACAGTTACGTTACCATGGCAACGAAAAGTCTCACTATGCACTGCCACCTACAAGTAATCAAAATACTATCGAGGAACAGTGTATTATTTGTTATCAAAGAGTTGAAATAGTTTTCCCAAAGAAATTATGTCAAGGCCTCTAGATGGCGGTGGATTTTATCCATTCTCTCCTATTTTACACATTTTCAGCTAAATCGGTCATGACCTTAAAGACTTATTGGTATGTAACATTATGGGAATGTCGTACTCGGGTCGTGTTGCACGTACCGGTGCTCGCTCAACAACGCGACGGGACTTTAGCGTTTTCCTAGTAAGATATGTAGTTATAACTAACATTTGAACATAAAACGTAGCTTTATTTCAAATATAAATGTTTCCATAATTCCTTAAATATTACAAGGACATGTGATAGTAGCTGAAAAGTCATTCAATCAAACAAGACAAACAGATTTGATATAAAATATATAAATAACATACTTGATCATATATTTGTAATGTGAATCGAGCGACCAGGTGACAGATGTGAAGCTATAGGAAAACAAGAAAGATTGGGGTAAATTATTGGAGGAGAGGCATGTGCAGGATGAAGAAACGCTCAGACATGTAACCTCGGAACTATGTGACCCAAATATATGACATTGTGTCAAGAACACCATTCAACCCGAAATCGTTGGAAATGAGTTTGAAGATCATTTTTGCAATCATATTAATTGGGCTTCTAGAGTATTCAGTTATAATAAAAACTGATTTCCACATGGTGCACCGACCCTTCGTCTCGATTAGCCAAGTTGCATAAATATGAGACGTTAAGCAATATCCAATCAATCAACCGAGCATGCGCACAGCTTCTAGTCCCGCGTGGTTTTCTCATAGCTTTCGGTTGAGCGAATCGTCATTGTGTGCATATAGACTAAACCCAATTATTATTCCAGGCATATCGGAGTGAATCAAATCAGCGCCGCTATGCCGTCGGTGTCAAGTGTCGCTAGGAGGCGGGGTAATGAGGCGAACTATTTGCTGCTTCACAAACTCCGAGCCAAGTTCGGTTTATTGCCACGGATCCATAGAATAATATTCGTGCAATTGAGTGAGTTACTTCCAGGTGATGAAATGTATTCTGAGCTCGGGTTTCATGTTGCGAGGTGTCTTACTTTTCAGCCTTCATTCACAGCTGGCTATTGACAATGCATGGCCACGGCCACGGGCACGGGTGGCCAGCGTACTAACCAATACAAAGAATATGTGTATAGAAATACTAGGAAAACGCTTAAGTCCCGTCGCGTTGTTGGATGAGCGCATTGGTGCATGAGCTGCCATGTTTATGCGGATTTTTTGTTGTTCGGTGAAAAAATAATTACTTTGTTGAAGATTTTTTTTTTAAATTTAATTAAAAATTTACTTAAATTTTTTTAATTAATCGTAATTTAAACAAAGGAAAAAATCGTAATATTGAAATTTTCATAAGAAATAATTATTCGATTGCGCACAAATTTAACACGAATATATGAATTCATAAAATTAAGGTTCTGTGAAAAAATCATTATTATCGGATAAAGCATGTAGGTGTTATAAGCCGAAGAAATTAAAAAATTCGTAAAATTGCGATTTTCTTGAGAAATAATTTTTCGATTACGCTCAAATTTCACACGAATAGATCAATTCATAAAATAAAGGTTTTGTGAAAAAATCATTACAATCGCTTGTAGGTGTTATAAGTCCAAGAATTTTTTAAAAAATCGAAAAAAAATCGTAAAATTGCGATTTTCATAAGAAATAATTTTTCGATTGCGCTCAAAAACGTGGCAGTTCTAAGTTCAGAGATTTCGAAGGCCTCCAGAAAATGTCATCTCAATTGGAGTATCGGTTTAGCCGGAATCGTGTTAACAGTCACACAAAAATACAGGGGAAAAAACGTATTTTTTTCTTCAGTGTAGTGAAATGGAATCTTCGCTTCGCTCGATACGCTCGCTACGCTCATCCAAACATTGCAAACATAACAACACAAGTATGAAATTAATGGTTTGTCAGATGATGAAGCAAAATGATGATGGAACAGTGGGAACGGGATGGAATCACTTCAGGGGAGGTCTTTGCCATATGCTTAGACCATAAGGTGCTCAGGAAGCGACCCCCCCCCCCCCTCGAACTAATTTTCACTATAGCAGTTTTGTTCAGAAAAAAATCACGATTAATAATCCACCTGTTTGCTACTTAGCAGCTGGGGCGTTTGACCTCCAGGGGTGTCCAAAGTCGAAAGTTGAGAAACTTTGACCTGTTATAACGGTCAAAGTTTTTAATAAAATTACAAAATTCTTTTTTATTATCATTAAACACATTATTTTCGATTTTTTAAAACGAAAGCAATTTCGCTTTTTGTAAAGGGGTGCCCAAAATTAATAATAATCGATTTTACTGTTTTATACACTTTAACATTAATGATTGGACATATAATCCCCATTAAAGCTTTATTTTATACATTAATTTAATGAAAGAACCACTGTATTTAAAAAATAAATTATGCATAAACAATTCAAGGGCTGCCCAAAATGCTGGGTTTTATATTATTGCTAATATACAACATTTTTTTAAAGTGCTAAAAATGTGTTCATGTTACTAAAATCAGTAAACCTGTCTAAGAATACGTATTGTAGGTGAGCCTAGCAAATAATTATTATTTTTATCAGGGTTGTCCAAAATTTTGAATTCAAATTACAGCAATTTGAGAAAATAACTTAATAAAAATAGGGCAAAATCAATGTATTAGTTGGCCCAGTCATCACACAATTTATATTCTTACCTAAACAATATAATGATGTGCTCTTTTAATACAGGGTTGTCCAACTAGTGTGTTGTGTTCTTGTAAAGAATTGTTTGAATAAGGTCAAACTCGATCATAATATACCGTCAGGTGCAAAGGAAGCGACCCTCTGGGGCCCCCCGAACTAATTTTCACTATAGCAGTTTTGTTTAGAAAAAAGTCACGATGAATAATCCACCTATTTGCCATTTGGCAGCTGGGGCGTTTGACCTGCAGGGGTATTCAAAGTCGCTTAATGTTGTTTTTAATATTGCCGTAGTTCTCTTCGCTCTTGTAAAATTTTCAAATATCTTTCAAAATACAATCACTAATATTATTCCGACATTTCTTCCCTGCCCCGAACCTGTACCTACAAAAATTTGTTTTCTCATATGTGAGAAAACACACAGCCAAAAGTATTAAATAATGGAATGTATTGAATCTTTATGTATGGAATCAATGTGTATGTACTTCTGACACTAATAATCATACTAATGGTCCTTCAGAAGTGCTTATACCGACTATATTGAATTACACATGTACAAACAGATGTGTACAGTTATCACGGACTCACTGTATAGTAATAATAATTATACACCCAATGTTAATGATATTCAACTAATCTTTAATTTATAACAGCTAATCTTTTTCTCATCTCATCAACATACATCAAAACATAATACACCCTACAGACTTGGCAGGATATTAGTATCACCCTTCACAGCTACTTGTGATGACCACAGATAACCCAAGGAGTTTGTGATGAAGGTGAAGCCATAAATACTGATTAGAGCTGCACGTAAGCCTAGTTAGATGCTTTTATCTTAATTTTTACTGTTTGTATTTTGTTGTACAAATTTGAAAAAAATAATTTTAGGTATAGAGAAAGTTTTTCCATTGGCCGAGTTGTGATACTAATCAGCTATACACAATGCACAATTATAGGGCTTATAGGCAGCATATACAGCAGTCATAGACAAGCTGTGTGCATTATCTGGAACAAAAATGACTAGGTAGAACTGTGCTCGTATCTACAATTTGACACCGCTAGTGCGTTTTGTATATCTAAATTATGGCAATGAGGGGACTTCTTCTCGGTGATTAATCAAGATGTTCAATCTTGTTCGTTATTACGAGAATTGTATTGACATTTCCTAATGACAATGATGCATATCAGCGACCATAAGTAAATCAAGGTGTCTAGTTGTATTGACTACACCCATCCCTTGATTTACTTCTGTTCGAGGGTGTACGTGATCAAGAGGATAACGAGCTACTTTTTTATAATATAAACCATTGCAAACTCTCCGAATATGGTTCTTTCTGCCGTATAGTAGGCCTACAGACTTTCTGCATCCCATCTATTTTGACTAGTTTCCCTGTGCCTACTATAAACAGGGTTGAATGTGAAATAAATGTATACAATTCTAAAACAATTTATGCGTCCCTATTTAGCTTTAAAAGTATACTCAAATGTACATTTGGAAAGAAAGCTACAAGCTGCATTTTCTTACTGGAGATTTTGGTCAACCTTGAGAATAACAAAAAATAGTAAAATACACAATGAAAATGACAGAAAAACATTTTCACCGTGCAACGGCGTGCATGCGGTTTGGAGTTCAAACATTTAAATAAGTATGAATAATTATTGTTGATCAACTTGCAACACACGAAATATTCAATCATTTAGTATAATTGTAACTTCCTACACGATACTTCTAGAATACAGACGTCCCAGTTACCAAATGACAAATATGCATTCATGGAAAAAGCATATAGTTTCAGCTATAAGAGCATAGCCCTTTTTTAGTTCGAGGGGATAATTTATATACAGATGTAAGAAGGCTGATACATGTTGCATAACATCATAAATCTTTTTGGATAACCCTGTATATACCATAAACAAATCCGTTATTGTTTTTTCAGGGTTGTACATCGTGCATAATGTTAGGTTGTGCAAACAAATTATGAAATGCAGATAAACTTTACCTAGGAAAAATATATGAACATATGTTTGCATATGAGATATTGGACACCCCTATCGTCTAAACGCCCCAGATGTTAACTAAAAAACATGTATGCATTAAAAGAACATAGTTTTAGCTGTGAGAAAACACACACTGCTATCAGTTCGAGGGGGTTATATACGTACAGATGAAAGAATGGCCGCCACAAGTTTCATACTATTTTGTGACTTTTTGGACAACCCTGTGTATACATATAGCAAATCAGTAGATGTATTATGGTTTGACATCATAAATGATGTTAGGTCTTGCAAACAAATTATAAAATGAAGATTAATTTGCATTAGAAAAATATATAAACATATATTTGCATAATATGTGACTTTGGACACCCCTACAGTCTAAACGCCCCAGCTGCCAATTGACAAACAGGCAGAAATGGAAAGAACGATTAATTTCCTTACAGAAAACATATGGTAGCATTAGTTCGAGGGGGGAGGAGGGGGGGGGGGGTTAAGAGCAACCTAACGGTCTACTAGTTTTGCTAACTTCATGTACCTTTTTTTACCCAAACTATTCGAATTTTACTGAAAATTTCTCATTTTTAGTATTGATATCACAAAAAAATAATGAACCATTATAGTTCTTTTTAAAGGGATTGTGTATTGTAACACATTTAACATAACCTGCAAATTTTAGATAAATCGGTCAAGTAGTTTAGGAGAAACGGGTATATTTGTGTCAAAATTACATTATTATTAGAAAAGCAGGTTTAAAGGTAAAACATGCCTATTACGAAGTGTGGTAGCTATGGCTATCGACTAGCAACAATACAACTTTAAAAAATATATATTAAGCACAAGAGATCGTCGAATAGCGTGTTGATTATGGTTGCGGAATTATTAAAATAATGCATTTAAGAAGCCATGAGAATTATTACACAGCTAATCGTTCTCATTTATCGCGTAAGTACCATCATAAATATATAATTTGGGTTTAACGGTATATAAGACTATTTTCTGTAGCCTATGGTAGGGCTTAGATAGGCCTGTAGGGAAGGTTATTTCCAAGGGAGGAAAAGGACAGGGGAATGAAGGGATTTCCCATGAATCCATGGATTGCCTCCGATCATTTAGTAACTGCATTGCATTTTAATACGTCTGTGATCAAGCGTCATCTTGTGTGCCCACCATGACAAGAATTTAAGAATGTAAAGAAAACAACATAACCTCAATGAAGAGCGCGCTTCAGGCGCAGAAAACAACATCGGTCAAACTTTGCGCTCGGGCACTGGAGCCTGTTTGGCTAGAAGAGGCGTTCGCGCTTGCAAGCTTAGGCCTACAAGCTTGCAAGCTTAGGCCTACAAACGGAGGTGATATCCGATTAGAACACCGGTGATATCCGATTAGAACACCCAATCGGTTTTCTATATTCCCAAATAATATGATATTTGTTAACGGTATTAAGCAATTTAATATTAGGATTTGGTTAGAATTATTAAAGAAAAGACTACTGAAGGGATTCCCAAAATTTCATGTTGCTGTCAGAAATATTTCAAATATTTGTTGTGAAAACTTTTTTCAAATTTAAATGTCCAAACACAAATGCCCAAAAGTTACGAAAACAAATGTAAAACTTTTGTGGTTACGATTTGTAACTTATTAGCTACTTACACTTGCTAAAATAAGTGCTACAAGCTCAAGCATTAGGCATACTACAACATATTCATACTAACATACAAGCTAATATACATGACAGTTACGAAAATGACGAACTACATGATACATACTCCAAATCAGGTAAATTATCATACAACATAATGACAATTCAATATATAATTCCAAATAACTACAAATACATCCAAATAATCATAATCATACATTTAATACTATTATTTATACATATCTTATAACTATTGTACGAATAATACAATACATACATACATACATACATACATACATAAGCATACATACATACATACAACATACATACATACATATACATACATACATACATACATACAACATACATACATACATACATAATACATAAACATACATACATACATACATACATACATTACATACATACATACATACATACATAACATACATACATAAATACATACATACATACTACATACATACATACATACATACATTACATAAACATACATAAAAAAAAAAACATACATACATACTACATACATAACATACATACATACATACATACATACATACATACATACATACATACATACATACATACATACATACCAAACACAATGAAGTACAGAAAACTTGCCATAGTAACTTCGTAAGCTCCGCTCACTCGTCTAATCTTCGCTTCTCTTGGATACATTACACACTATTCAGGGCCTTCTTTAATACGCTGTAGCTATTAGTCCGCCATTCTGGGACTACGTGACTGGAAACGGCACTTCAAAACCACCACGGAATCGTTGTATTCAGTGAGCGCAAAACCGAGATTTCCTCAATCTCTAAGGCCGACATAAAGTCTAACGTTCTCATCAAATTTAATCATCTGTAAATTTCAATTTACTTTGGTAGTAGTGGCTTGTTTACTAATACATTTTCAGCGAAATACGTATTGTTACTTTTCTTTGGTATAGTGAACATTTTTTATAGTTTCTCAGTACTAGTAGCCAGTCCTTTATCGCTGCCTGTTAATAACCGAGGGGGGTTTCTTACGATAATCTTCTTAGGCCCATCTTACGATATAGATTAGTTGACTTCTTGCAAGAATCTTCGATGACACGTATTTAATGGTTTTATCTGCAATAAGCAATTAATCTCAAAGAATGTGTCATCTAAGACTTCAACATAGCCTGAAACTGAAATAGGAAGCTGTATATCGTATGTATTGGCAGTTCGTCCCCTGAAAATTGGACTTGGACTTGGAATTGGAATTGGATCTCTTATGAAGCCAGATTGGCTATAATTTTATTTCCTTTTGTGTTCTTTGGTATGGCATTAAATTACGTTGTTCGAGCGCAATAATAGTGCATACTTTATAGAGATTAAATACGCCATCGGTACGATCATATACTATCAAATATATATTATTATTATTATATTTTGAATATAAGGTTTTTTAAGCATAAGCCCGCTTTGTGGACATATAATTAGTTAATGATAACAGTTGTAATAAATGTATGCCCCGACTGGGGAACGAACCCAGAACCTCTGGATTAACGCGCCATAGCTCTTCCAATTGAGGTACCGAGACATAAAACACACCTTCATTAAACTGCTATTTGTTGTGACTGTTGACATCCATGATAATAATCGAACAGAAGACTGCAATATAGCTGTCATTACTGAAAGAACACATGGAAAAATCCAATCACTTCTCATCTCCCATGAGTTGGGTAGTATGAATATATGGTTTTTTAAGCATAAGCCCGCTTTGAGGACAATATAATTATAATAAATAATAATAATAATAATTATTATTATTATATTATATTTAATATTATTATTTTATTATTAGTATTTTTATTATTATTATTGTATTATTATTATTATTATTATTATTATTATTATTATTATTTTTTATTATCTTATTTTTCTTCTTTTCTGCTCTCCTTTGCACCACCGAGCTCATCTCGAGCAAGATGATGCGAGAGTGCCCCTAGCGGGGGACCCGGAACGGTGGTGGGGAACGACAGAACTCAGAGGCTGAGGACCTTCCACACGATGTTGCTTGTACCAAGGATTGCAGCCTTCTGCATGACACGAACGTGCTTGTCCTTCAGATGGAGCTTCTCCTTTGCCGCTGACAACTCCTTGGTGACCAAACCGTTGACGGAGACGACGACAGGAACGATTTCAACGGACCTCAGCTCGTATATGTCCTTGAGTTCTACGGCGAGCGGCTGGTATTTCGCCTCTTATTTTCTATTGTGCTGACCACATGGCCATCTGAGGGGATGGCGATGTCAATGATGATTGCCGTTTGAGCTTTTTGTCAAAAAAAAACCAAGTCTGGCCTATTTGCCTCGACCGCCCTGTCTGTGACGATGACAGAGTCCCACAGCAGCTTAGCGTTTTGGTTGGCAGGACTTGCTCGGGCCTACACTTGTAGTACGGTCTTTCCTCGTCCACGAGGCCGTGCTCCTTAGCCAGTGCTTGGTGTACCACTTTGGCTACTGCGTTATGGCGCTCAACATACTCCTTAGGCGCTAACTCAGAGCATCCACTTGTGATGTGCTGGATGGTTCTCGCTGGCCTTCTTGCAGAGACGGCAGCAATCTTGTACGTCGTTTTTGAGAATGTATCGCTCGTAGTTCTTGGTGCACCACTTGATCCTGGATTATTATTATTATTATTATTTCTTTTATTCACCAATATGAACATTACATAATGGGTATTTAAGAGCTTTCACCAGAGATGAACCACACCTCTAAGGTGAAACCCCTATTACAAAACAATTAAATATACATGACATTAAAAAATACAATACATACAAGAAATAACTGAAACAATGTCTTCATACTAAAACTTTGCGTAGTATATGGGCGGTTCCTAATAATGCTGCCTTTTTGAAGCTCTGGAGTCCAGTGATTGCCAGAGATATGTTGGAGGTTCTCTTCAAAACTTCTTCCAATTGTCCCACAAGCTCCAATTATAATGAAAACAACCTTACAACTGACATTCCACATTCGTTGAATTTCTATTTGAAGGTCTCGATATCTTGTGCGTTTCTCTGCTTCCTTTAATACTATGTTGCGGTCTGATGGAATAGCTACATCGATGATCAAACATTTTTGAGTCTCTTTGTTTTTAACAACAATGTCTGGTTTGTTGTGAAGAACCTTTCGATCAGTGATTATTTGCTCATTCCACAATATGGTCACATTACCATTGTCAACTACTTGTTCTGGTTTATGCATGTACCATTTGTCAGAAGTTTCGACGTTATAACTTCTACAAATGTTCCAATGCAAATATGCCCCAACCTTATATGTCGATCAATGTATTCCGTTTTTGCTAAGACCGGGCATCCAGAAATAATGTGCTCCACGCTTTCTTCATAAAGCTTACACAAACGACACTTGTCATCTACTTCGAGTTTGAGAATTCTTTTTTCGTAACTTTTGTTCTTAAGGCTTGATCTTGGCAGCTACAATAAGACTTTCAGTTTCACCCTTGAGATTACTTCTGCCCAGCCACTTATTGGTTTGATCTTGGTCAATATGTGGTTGCATCATGCGTGTAATATATTGTCCATGCAAAGGGTTAGACTTCCAGCAAACTTATTAGATCTTCCTGGATAATATTCTTAATTTTCTTCTTGATAACCTTGACCTTGTAGTGATGGACCCATTGATCTGATTAATATCGGTTAATTCCATACCTGATTGAAAAATGTTGCTTAAAATTAATGATAGATTTTCTCATAGCTTTGCTAGACTCATGTTCTTGAACCCTTCTAATAAATTTGTCATCTTCTTTACCTTTTATGTATAAACTTAAAAACCAATCATTGCTGTTTTGTATGACCCTCTAGTTGAGTTATCCCACGACCTCCATTCTTCCTTGCGATATACAGTCTTTCTACGTCCGCTCGTGGATGGTGCATTCCGTTTATTGTCAACAGTTTTCTTGTTTTTCGATCTAATCTCTTAAGTTCTTTAATGCTCCAATCTAATATCCCAAAGCTATAAGATAATATGGCACAGCAAATTGACCAATTGCAATAGTTTTATTTCGTCCGTTTAATTCACTTTTAAGTATTAATCTTAGGCGTCGTTTGTATTCTTTGCTCAATTTTTCTTTCATTAATGTATGCTGAACACCGTTACCTTCTTCTACTCCAAGATATTTATAAGTTGATTCTTGACCAATGTCCTCAATAGTGATAGCTCGTCAAAATTGGATGTTTTTTACTTGAGACAATCTTCCCTCTTTTGAATGTCGCTTTCTTGCACTTCTCGATTCCAAATCAATACAAATGTCGTCACTGAAAGTTTGACGATATTTAGTAAGATACTAAGTTCTTCGTCATTTTTGCAAAATAATTTTAAATCGTCCATGTACAGAAGATGCGAGACTTTATCTTAATTTGGAAATAATACATACCCAAAAACCCGCGTCATTGAGGCACTTTATCAAAGGAAAAAAGCTCATGCAGAATAGAAATGGCGATAACGAATCACCCTGAAATATTCCTCGTTGTATGTGAACATTACTTGATACGATTTCTTCGGTCTCCGTTCTTATTTTTATACTTGTATTCCAATGTAGCATCATAATTTGCAGAAGTTGACAACAATTGGGCTGACCTTATACATTTCCAATACTTTTAATATCCAACTATGTGGCACACTATCAAATGCTTTCTAGTAATCAATCCAACCTACGCTAAGATTCTTCTGCCTCTGTTTTCAATTTTCCATTATAGCTTTACTCAACAGAAGATGATCCTTACAGCCATACGTATTTCTACAACAACCTTTTTGCTCTAATGGCATTACATTATTTGTAGCTAAAAATACTTGCATTCGTTCAGTTATAATTGACGTTAAGATTTTATACATTGTAGGTAAACATGTGATAGGTCTATAATTTTTTATTATTATTATATTTATATATTATATTTATATATATTATATCTATTATATTATTATTATTATTTATTATTATGATTATTATTATTATTATTATATAAAACGGCTGGTGTGAAACAAAAAATTAGCGGTATCAGTGCATTGCATGTAAACATACGGTCTATCCAAAAAAAACTGGGACGAGTTGCAGGTTATTCTACATGATAACATACAACAATTTCATGTTGTACTACTTAGTGAAGTAAATTTTTTAGAAGAAAATGTATTATTTCATTTAGAAGGGTATAATCGATTTTGTAAATTAAGAACCTTAAAAAGAGGTGGTGGATTAATTTTATAGATAAGTAATAAATTAACGTTTAGGAGAGAAGAAGTTATATTTGTAATTTGAGGGTATTTTAGGGGAACTAGTTGTAGGAAACGAAAATGTAACCTTGCTATGCGTTTACAGACCGCCCAAACTATATCACAAAGTCAGATTATATAACGAAATAGAAACCTACTGGAAAGGAAACAATAACAAATACTGTATATATTTTGGGGACATCAACATTAACACACTTGATAACCATGATGATAAAGTTCAACTGTATCAGTCAATGCTAGCAACGAATGGTTTTATCCAATGCATCACAAAACCGACAAGGGAGGAGATAGTACACGACCGGCTTAGTAGTACATGTTTAGATCATATTTACGTTCGAGGTATTGACCTTACTCTCAAATCAGTTGTGTATACAACTAAAGTCAGTGATCATTATGTAGTAGCCGTATCGACCGGTATTGAGATAAACAAAAACAATGACGAGCATAAAGTGTTTCCCAAGAAATGCATCGACGAGACAAAATTATCAGGAATTTTGAAGGGTATTAAATGGGAAGATTTACTTGTAGCTTTCAACTGTAGCCAATTATATGATGCAATTTACATAATTTTAAATCGGCTTATGATAAGGCTTCATACACTAGAGATAATAAAGCTAAACAAAGAGTAAGCAAAAACGTGGGTGACAAAAGAAAACTCCTCAATTAATGAAAGAAAGTAAGAATGTATAGGAATAATTACAACAAGTTAAGAAATACTGTTAAACAAAAAAATTCTTGAAAGAAAGAGGCAATATTGTTTTAATCTAATAGAAAGAGATAGAAACAGTATGAGGGACACATGGCAAAACATCAATAGTCTTGTTGGTAGAAAAAAACAAAAATCAGTAGAGGAAATTATAGATAAATACCTCGGTAAACGCGAAACAATACCAAACATAGTAGATGCATTCGCTAATACTTTGTTGACGAAATTAAAAATATAATCCACCGGTGTGACATCCAATGTGTTGATTACGCTACGAGAGAAGATGCGTATGATAGACAGCTCCAATCAATGTATACATTCCTCCGGTTAGTGTAGCTAAAGTTAAAGATATAATAAATAGTATGAATAGTGATAAACAGGCTGGCATTGATGGAATTAGAATGAAAGATTTACAAATCATTGCAGATCAAATAAGTCCGGTAATAGCATTGTTTATAAACTTGTCTATAAAAGAAGGAATAATCCCAGATGAGCTGAAAATTTCAATTATAAGACCAATATATAAAAAGGGCGATCATTTCGACTATAAGAATTACAGGCTATTGCAATACTGCCAAGCATTGAAAAAAGATTAGAAAGATACGTAGCTGACATGTTTAATAAACAATATGACAGAAATTTAATAGAATTAACAAAAAATACAATATGAATTTCAAAAAGGAAAAAGCACAGAAAAACCTGTTAAGATCGTTCTCTGACATAATAAACTCCAAAACTTGATAGTAATTGTCATATAGTATGTATGTTCATAGATTTCAAAAAAGCCTTTGATACACTTGATCACACTATACTCTTAGATGCATTACAAAAAATAGGCGTACGAGGTACGATTTTAACGTGGTTTGAAAAACTATTTGTTGAATAGGAAGCTAAAAGTAAAGTAGGGGATGTGTTATAGTGAAGCTAAAATCATGTCGCAGTGGCGTACCACAAGGGTCAATTTTGGGTCCTCAACTATATTTAGTATATGTCAACGTTATGGTCAGATATATGTCAAGTGTTATCTTTTTTATGCGGACGACGCTGCATTATTAGCAATACATAAGAACGTCAAACTAGCAGTAGAATATTTGCAGGCAGATTTTCTTAATCTCTTGAAATGGAACCATGACATGAGACTCATTATCAACGCGGAAAAAAAAACTAGAATTGTGCATATCTGCCACCTTTAAATGCCGATAGGAATGCCAGTATAGAGGTAATTGCTCACGATTTTAATTGTTTGCACAGAAACGCTGGCAAAAAATTTGTTTTATATGCTCATGCCAAACAAAAATTACTTCATGTTACAGCCATCCCTATTTAGGTCTTGAAATAGATCGAAGATATTGCTGGGATATTCAAATAGGGAAACTATGCAATAGACTAAGATCTTGTGCTTATCAGCTTTACGCCGTAAAAGATATCTTATCATTTAAATACCGTAAAATGGTATATATTGCTCTAGCTGAGTCAGTTTTATCGTACGGTATATCGGCTTGGGGTAATGCGTCTTACTCGCAACTTAAAAATTTAATATCATTACAAAATAAAATTATAAAAATGATGAATGAAAGAGAAAATCGTGATGGGAGATGTGTCTCGGATTTGTATTTACTATTTGATGTTTTGCCAGTTAGGAAAATCTTTGTTTATAAGCTGTTATTAAAGCATTACTTTGACAAAAAATATAAAATTCTTATGACCACAAGCCTTCAACTCGAGCCAAAAGTGCAGGAATTTACCAGTTACCACCCTTAACAATAAATATGGGAAGAGATCGTTAAGCTACTCTGTACCTTTATATTTTAATAAGATTCTTCCAGAAATTAAAGAATTAGATTCATTTAGAGATATAAAAATTAAATTAAAGACATATTTGCTTCAAAACAATATTATAGTTGAGTGAGGAAAATGTGGTAATGTGATTTTTTATATTTTATGTTTTTCAGGTATTTATCAATTTTCAATTATATTAGGTTAAGTGTTCAGAAGTGAATAAATCCTTATCTTTAATAAACATAGTTCCACAGATAAGCTGCATGTGCAGTTTGTGGAAGGTCGAATGTATGAAAATATGTAAGGTTATGAAAGAAAGAAATGTATCTACAATAAAAAAAAAAAAAAAAAAAAATTATTATATTATTATTATTATTATATTATATATTATTATTATTATTATATTATTATTATTATTATTATTATTATTATTATTATCATTCTCTATCATTCGATCGCTAGATGCGGACGGGAGAGCTTATGCTACGAGTGAGCTCCGCGCAGTGCAAGTCTTTAAGTCATATCACCAGTAGGAACGTGTTGTCAAGTGTTCTAAAAACCTACCGGAGGACGGTGAATTTGTGCATTGTGCAGGGTGTGATTCCCATGTTCATTACGAGTGCTCCGGTTCCCAAAAAATCGACACACAAAGGGAAAATCGCAGGTATTGAAGTTGCAGTGGCGTTGCCCTAAGTGTAGGGCGGACGGGAAGCTTGCTGATAGTGGCCCCCCCACGCCCGTGCACTGGATCAGACGTTGTTGGTGCCCTAGGAGGTGGAGAATCTAGTGAGACGACACAGGCATCAATCGAAAAATAGTGAAGAAAGACCTGGAGTCATTGCAGGTGATAAAAGACGAACTAAATAAAAGTAAGAAATTAAACGAAATCCTTACGCAGAGAATATAAAAACAGGATGAAATAATCGAATAGCTAACTGACCATTCTCACGAGCCAGACCAGTACGGCAGAAATAAAAACATTGAAATATCGAATGTGTTAGAAGAAGGACGGTTGAAAACCTAGAAGAGATCGTGGTCAAGCTAAGTGAGATTGTAGGTGTTAATATTACGTCCCCGCGATATCGATGTGGTCCACCGTGTGAAATCAAACAATATTTCGATTCAGTCCGTCACTTCAAACCCGCCAGATGAAAGATCACTAGATCTTGTCACATGTGGAGGAAATAATCTCCACGGATGTTACGGCTGTGCCTCCAGCTGAAGTAGCTGATTTAGAGCAGCCCCTTTTAGCGGTCAAAGAGATGGAGAAGTTCTTTGGTAAGAACTTGTCCCCGCAAAGCCTCAGGTCCCGGTCTCGGCTCACCCGTCTCCTACTGCAACTGCCAGGCACTGCAGTAGCAAGATTGCTCGACCATCAACCTAGGCTACTTTCCACGAGCGTCTGCATGTTTGTTTCACGTTTCGTCGCTCAACAATGTATCGAGTTTGTTGAAAGTTTCATCCAACATCCGGGCCAATATTGGAGAAGCTGTTTTAACATGGACCCAAAATTGCACCAAAATAATAACATACAATAATTAATCCAAACCTTGAAAAATTGGTGTATTTAAATTTATATTCACAAAAGTTATACACGGATTTTTTTCCCACAACATCCTTACCATCGTCGCCTACAAATGATAAAACGTTCGGATTCTTATCGTCTTCCGCCATCTTGTAAAAAAAAGTTTATTCATGGCAAATAAAATGCTATGATCATGCCATGAATTACCGTGCTTCACTAATGGGCCTATAACGCTAGATGCATATGGTTTGATGCAACATGGCGTAGATGCGTATGGTTTGATGCAACGTGACGCAGATGCATATGGTTTGATGCATAATACTATATAATGGTGTATTTGGCATTTCGATACCTAAAATAACGTGGACTCAGTGATGTGGTAGGTTTAACCTTTCCGTTAAATAACTGGACAGATAAAACTTTTTTTTATTCATTACCAGCAATACAGTAATAAAGGTATAATGAGAAGTTTATTTCAAATGCAAATATAATATACTTCAATAGTAAACCTTACTCAATATTTCTTCACTTACAGATTTAATTTAAAGTAAACCATTTCCGTTTTTACCGCATTATTTACCTATATCGGTATCCCGGAAATAGCACTGCCTAATGGTATGGCTAGCGCATGGAAGTAGCCGTGGGCGCTGCACCGAATCTCGGGAATAAAAATAACGATGCTAGGAAGTTCACGATCCAGAGTTCGTCCAGGACAATGTTTTAGCTTATGAATCAGGCTAAATAACCGTTTTTTTTTTATTTCAACCATTATTAAGTACAAAATCTACCTAAAGTGAAGCAAATAATTTGTAACTATCAATATTGACACTTATTATTAATTTGTGACTTTAAAAATACAATAATTTAATATTGTTTTAATAGACGTTGTTTATACACACCATTTAAGACCAATTGCAAGAATCTTACCCATAAACTGCCGAAGATAGAGATATTTTAGGGTGTTTAAAAGTTTTTTTACACAAGTTTTAAGTTCGTCTTTTGTTTTGACCAACCGCTAAATGTCACAAAAAATCCAGTTTGAGTTGGTAATCAATTCTATTACATGGTCTCACCTGTCACCATGCATGACTGTGTAACTCGCAGCTATGAGGCTAACCATTTTCTTCATTGTCACCAGACCTATAGCAAAATTAAGAGTTAAAAAACTCGGTATTGGACTAATATCATGAGCAAATTAGTTGCTTAATGCACTCAACATAAGCATAAATATAAATTTAACATTATTCCGTTTATTTTCACTGCCATTACTTCGAAAGAAAACTGTCCTACTTCACTTAAAATATCAACATTATATAAGCTAAATTGCCCCATTTTCCAGATTGGTAATAACGTTATACACATTACGCCATCATTCAGTGAAACATAAACAATACAATCACACTTAAATATACCTACAATTTGGGAATATATTAATAGCCAATAACACTTCGTACAGTACAAAGTTAATATTAGAAGTCTTGTACCGAAAGTTTAAGATTGACGAATAAAAAACAGTTATTTATTTCTTGCATCAATGTACTTTAATATAGGTTTAAGATCCTACAAAACGGCTATTGTGTCATTATTGGGACTTGTGAAATAGCAGATAAAACCCTATATAGATACAATCCCATATAATGCCATTTCATCTTTACAATAGGTTATTAAAATATGAAACTAGTAGAACAGGTAAAATGGTTATTAAAATGTTATTATTGGACATACACTGTTCTTGTAAGAAATACTTTCAATTAGACGAGTGAGCGCAGCGAACGTAGTCTCAACGCAAGTCCAACGGGCCTTGGTCGTGATTAATTCTGTTAAATGTTAAATGTCTGTCCAGTCCCATACGGCATAACGGCCAAAAAGATTGAGCCGAAATTTTAAACAGACATCCGTGACCAGGTAACTGAGAACGGCTAACAAAATTTGCGCATTCCATTTCGATTTTAACCTACAAGAAATAATAAATTGAAAAATATGCTTGAAAAGTGTAGGTTTCATTTTAACAACAATACTTTTGAGAAGTCATTTTTATCGAATAATTTTTGGCAGGCCGTGATTGTATGCGGTGAAAAATGTGTTTAGAATATTGCACGCTGAAGGTACCCCAAAAATTCCGCTGGGAGATTAAGTAAACCTTGCAATCTTTACTCGTATTTCGTACTGGCTATGTTTTCCATAGTATTGTCACAGTTGATGTAGACAACACTGCGTTATATGCATTTCAAAATATGTTTTATAATAATTTTTTGAATATTATCTATAAATTAAAAAAAAAATTCCCAACAAGGGATTGAACCCAGGTCTCCCACATTCCGGGTATAATGGCGCCTTAGCCAACTAGACTAGGGAAACGTCAAAGTCGTTGTTAGACGAGTGAACGAGTCATGTGTTGATTACCCGGGAACATTTGCATTTAAAATTGATAACTATATTGGTATAAATAATAGGGTTTTTAAGTAGTTGGTATAAGGGCGCGTCAACTGTAAGGCCATAATGCTTTACACTAGCCTAGGACTGGCTAGGGAGGCCTAAGGTATGGGGAAGAAAAGGAATGTTACTGGGTACTCAACACATGGCTCACTCACTCATCAAACAACGACTTTGGCGTTTCCCTAGTTAGACGAGTGAGCGCAGCGAAACGAAGTCTATAACGCTAATCGATCGGGCGTTGGTCGTGACTATTGTCTGTATGTTAAATGTTGTGTGTGGTAAATGTGTTAATGTGTTAAATGTTGTGAAATGTCTGTCTGTCTGTCCGGTCCCATACGGCCGAACGACCAAATAGATTGAGCTGAAATTTTAAACAGACATCCGTGACCAGGTAACTTAGAACTGCTAACAAAATGAGCACAACCCATTCCGATTTAAACCTACAAGAAATAATGAACTGAAAAATAGGCCTAACATGTGTAGGAATTTTTTTAACGACAATGGTTTCACTTTTAAAACAATCACTGCCTCTTAGATGTTACTCGGTTGCGATGGAGACAGTGGAAAAAATATTTTGTAATGCAGTTATGCAGTGACCAAAGAGTATCGAAATTTGCACGCTCAAGGTATCCCCAAATTCCGCTGGGAGATTGAGTAAACCATGCAATCTTTACTCGTATTTTGTGCTGGCTATGTTTTCTATAGTATTGTCACAGTTGATGTAGACTAAACTTCGTTATATGCATTTCAAAACATGGTTCAATATTTTTTTAAATACAATCCAAAAACTACCAAATCTAATCCGACCAGGGGATTGAACCCAGGTCTCCCACATTCCGGGTATAAGGGCGCTTTAGCCAACTAGACTAGGGAAACGCCAAAGTCGTTGATGGACGAGTGATTGAGCCATGTGTTTAATACCCGGTATCATTCCCCATACAGGGCTAGATCCAGTCTTAGGTAAAGGGGAGGAAAAGGGATGTTCCCGGGTACTCAACACATGGCTCACTCACTCGTCTATCAACGACTTTGGCGTTTCCCTAGTAGTAATATTTCGACACTAGTCGAGTGTCTTTCTCAAACTAAGGTTGAACAAAGGAATATTTTAACAATACAAATAAATATTTAATATAACAACGACCATGAAACATGCATGCCAAACAATTCATGATAAACATAAAATTAAACATTGCAAAAACAAATTATGAACAAAATAATAATAGGTGAGGGCACGAGCATAACCACCAAATCGCCAAAACATAAAGTTTAAGAGAGCAATGCACTAGTCCTTACTTTAGGTAAAAAAATGTTCCATAATGGGCGCTAGGAGTACTCATAACAGAACATTAGATAATATTTGATACAATCCAGAAATTAAAAAATCCATCCCGATCGGGGTTCGAACTCGTTTCTCCCTCTTTTCGGGTGGACGCCTTAGCCAACTAGACCACCGAGACGGTAACTATTTAACTTCTGTATTGTAGTTACATTATAGAACATGAATGGATGAAACAATAAAGCATTACCTTACGCAGGTATGAGCGAGGGTATATTTCTCGATTTGGATAGTCGGGAAACACTCCCGTAGGTGGATTAGTTAATATTTAATAAATAAAGTGGGAGACTCGGGTTCGAACCCCGATCGGGATGGATTTTTTAATTTCTGGATTGTATTAAATATTAACTAATCCACCTACGGGAGTGTTTCCCGACTATCCAAATCGAGAAATATACCCTCGCTCATACCTGCGTAAGGTAATGACATTATAAATATGTTTGTTTGGTCAATTCAACAGCAACAGTTTTTCGATGCTTTATTGTTCCATCCATTCAAGTTCTATAATGTAACTACAATACAGAAGTTAAATAGTTACCGTCTCGGTGGTCTAGTTGGCTAAGGCGTCCACCCGGAAAGTGGGAGACTCGGGTTCGAACCCCGATCGGGATGGATTTTTTAATTTCTGGATTGTATTAAATATTAACTAATCCACCTACGGGAGTGTTTCCCGACCATCCAAATCGAGAAAAAAGAACATTAGATGTACATGCCATGAAACAAGCTTCTTTGAATTTCCTTTTATTCCAATTGGATTCCTGGCACATTGCATAGGTATTCTCCCAATCGATGAAATGATGATTTTCATATACATGTTCTGAGATTTTGAATTATGTACTTACACTGTGTTACATTATTCTTGTGTTTTCTCACCCGAACTGCAATGGTCGCTTAGATTCACCTGTGTATAAGGAACCATATTGGCACGGAATAGCATAAATTGAATTTTCTGAAGCCTGTGTCGTGTCAAAAGGTTTGTTTTTTGTTAGAAGACTTCTTAGTGTACCAGAAGAGTCAAAAACCACTTATAACTTAACTTAATATGATTTATTATTGCCAAGGTATTTGGGTAAACCCGTGGGTAAACATTTACTTTGTGGATAAAATCCACCGCCATCTAGAGGACCTTGACATCATTTCCTTGGGAAAACTATTTTAACTCTTTGGTAACAAATAATACACTGCTTCCTCGATAGTATTTTGATTACTTCTAGGTGGCAGTGCATAGTGGCCAGAAACCTCGTGCGACTTTTCGTTGCCATGGTAACGTTTCTTTTGTTAAAATGTAATTTCCATCTACACTACTTATCGGATCAAAATAAAATTAACATATTCGTGACCGGACGGACATTCTAAATGATTTGGCCACCTCAGACTTTGTCGCCGTTTAGTTTAAAAAAAAAACTTTTGATTAACTTTAACGTAACTTTGTAACTTTTTGAACGATTTTGCCACAAAACTAATGGCATTCAATTTAGAACGAAGCTTGCGGATGGTCCAAATTTCAGCTCGATCCGAACCTCCTTTCGAACTTTATGGCGAGACATACAAACAAACAAAAAAAGACAAAACCAGTGACTATTTTTTCCCGGCAAATTCAAATGGAAACGCTCGCTTAAGAAAAGCTTGACAAAATAAATAATTATTGGTTTTGTAATTTCCATCGATGGCTTACATGCTGCAGTCAATTCAAACCGAGTGTAGCTTGGGCCTATCCAGATGTATCTCCTCGCAGTTTCAGGAAGTGTTCTTGAAGTTTGTTCATTTGTCTCGTCCTACTCTGTCTAGAGCAGAGCAGAGCTTGAAATGATTGCTCATCTGTAAATAACATCTGCTTCAAGGGGTTCGTTTGTCGCAAGCAACCTGCTGGAGAACTTCTGCTCCGACGAGGAAAGATGAGAACGTCGAATCCTGTGACGTGCGATTAATTATAGTAGTTTATAAGCTCAAGAGGAGGGAGGGCATGTTATAAGCTTACGGGCGCTATTTAACGATTTCTAAATAGTCCATCTGTATGTGCCCATTGACGATTGCACACAATTGATGGCAGGGGGTGGAGGGTCTTTAACTTGTGACAATGTGTATAGATGGGGGCGGAGGTTTTGCTTCGTGGGACGTCCAAGCAAGTGCATGCATATAATGTCTTATTTTAAGATATGTCGATTCTAGATTATCAGGCTGTACTGACAAACATTCATAAACGTTTCTTTATCTTTCATCTTCATCTTTGTCATCTTTTAGTAAGAAATATATTTTATTTACCACTTCATCTTCGTTTTTTGTCAATCTCATATTGCTATTTATATCCTTGCCAGTACCTCACTATACATCAAAGTAGGCACAACACGCTTAGTTATTGGGTTTGGATTTTGGAATTACATTTATTTTATAGTTTTTTAGTTTCACCATTTTTTCTTGTGTAACTCGTACAAAAATTCGTTTCGATTTGAAATATTTTGGTTTGACTTAAGATAATGCATTATTTGAAATAAAGATGATTTAAGATAAAATAAACTAGTAGAACAGGTATCTATTCTGTATCAAGTGTTTATTGGACTTATCGATATTTTCTTTGTGATATTTCAAATTTAATTCAAAAGTGTTTTTAAGACTGAAGATTGAACCATGGATTTACCAGTTACAATTCCAAGTCCATGGTTGAACAAAGGTAAAATAACAACAATCCTAATAAAATAATAATTTATGAACAAAATGACCATGAAACATAATATCTGTCAACACAATTGATTAAAATAAAATAATAAACATGACAAAGAACAGTATCACTAGATCACAATAATTGGTGAAGAGGAGAAAATTACAAGATAAGTAGGTTATTGACAACATCAAGTATGCATTACGTATGATTGGATATAGATACAATAGGACAAGAAATCCATATAGGTGGACAATGTGCACTAGGAGTATACTCATGGTATTGGGAGTTCGTGCCATGAAGCAAGCTTCTTTAACCTTCCTTTCATCTCGATTGCTTTCATAACACCAAGAAAACGCCAAAGTCGTTGTTAGACGAGTGAGTGAGCCATGCGTTGAGTACCCGGTAACATTACCTTTCTTCCAACTACCTAAGGCTCGCCTAAGGCCTCCCTAGCCTATCATAGGCTAGAGTGGCGCATTATATGATTTTACAGTTGACGCGCCCTTATACCAACTAAACTTAAAAACCCAATTAATATTTATACCAATATAATTATCAAACTTAAATGCAAATGTTTCCGGGTATTTCAAAAAATGACCGCTCACTCGTCTAACAACGACTTTGGGGGTCTAGTCTATTTGGCTAAGGCCCCGTTATACCCTAAATGTGGGAGACCTGGGTTCAATCCCCTGGTCGGGAAAGATATTGTAATTTCTTGGATTGTATTTAAACATTATTAAACATGTTTTGAAATCATATAATGCAGTGTAGTCTATCATCTGTGTCTATACAATGGAAAACATAGCCAGTACGAAATACGATAAAATATTGTAAGGTTACTCAATCTCCGAACGGAATTTGGGGGGGGGGACCTTGAGCGTGCCAGATTCGATAAACCTTGGACACTGCTTGTAATTGTATGTTTAATAGAATTTGTAGGTCGTTCGTTTTCATACGTTTATTTCACGTTTTAATTTTTATAACGCTATAGATGTAAAGTCTTAAAATTATATTTGTTAACATTAAATCGGACACACGGATCAGCGTTGTAATAAGGGCCAGCCTCTTCCATCCAGGCATTACTCGAGAAACGTTCTCACCAAGCAAGTGGCGCGGGTTTTAGAGCACGCGATTTTACGATTGTCCCAATCAGTAGATTCAACACAGTCGATTCAAGCGAGAGCAACATAAAATGCGCAATACGTGACATAAAGAAGGAACTTGGTAGGTACTAGGTTAAAGAGGTCTATTACTCAATGACAAGGTTTGACAGCGACAAGCGACAACAGTCCACCCACACGACAAATTGCGTGATTACAGCAAGTGAACTGCCAACTCGAATTTTCATCATACTAACAAAATAGTTATTATGCTTACATTTTATGTATGCAGTTGTGTATTACATCAAGAAAACATTGGCAGACGGCTTTAAAAATCTTGAATGAGCAATTGTCGCTAATACACAACTTATAAGCTTGTGTAGCTGCAGTCAGAGCGTGCAGCGTTGAGCCAAGCGTATAAGTTTTAATTAACAATAATTACACATTTTACACTTTTAAAACCGTCTACCAAATAATAAACAACTACATACAGCAAAATATGTAAGTTATTAATATTTTAATTGGTACGATGAAAATTCGAGGTGGCAGCTCACTTGCTCTTCTCACTAGAGTTGTCTCATGCGATCTACCGTAGTCACTTTCGATCGACTATTGTCGCTTGTCGCTGTCGATCAACTGTTGTCACATTAGTAAATGGACCCCTGGCCTGGTATCTTGAAGAGTGGATATTTAAACGAGGGAGCGGAGCGACTGAGTGTCTCCAATCAACTCAAACGGCTCTCATTCTGTGATTCTGTCCCGTCTGTACGTCGAAAATCAGCCGAAACCGCTGAACAAAATTGCGCTGAAATTTAAAAAGACATCCGGAACGAGTTTACTAAGAACTGTTAACAAAATCAGCTTTATCCATTGCGATTTAAGCCAACAATAAATAAAAATGTGATTTTTATTAAAACAATGGCATTTGTTTTGTAGCAGTTTGCGGGACGAAGTTGACGTGGCCTGCATTGCCTAGGGGGGAACCATTTAGCCTACCGCACGGATGGATGGGGTTCGATACCCGTCAGTTATAACTTTTTTTATATTTTTACACCCACATATTATTTTTGAACGGTGTTAAATGGGAAAAAAAAATTAGGTGATTTGGCTTTATCTTGGAAATTTATTAATGTTTCACGCTAAAACGTTTTTAGTACGATTCGCATTTTTAATGTTCAATTTAAATAATTATTGTGGCAAGCAGGTGAGTTCCTGTAAGGGTGACCAGACGGCCGGTTTGAGAAGTCAAAAAAACTTGGCTAACTCACTCGTTTAACAACGACTTTGGCGTTTCCCTAGTTAAAAGAGGGAGCGGAGCGACCGAGTGTTTTCCCTTCAACTAAACGGCCCTCATTCTGTGATTCTGTCTGTCTGTCTGTACGTCGAAAATCAGCCGAACCGCTGAACCCGATGCGCTGAAATTAAAAAAAAAAACAGACATCCGGTACAAGTTTATTGAGAAAATGTTTAAAAAAATCAACTAGATCCATTGCGATTTTAAGCCCACAATAAAAAAAAAATGTGATTTTTTTTAAAAAAATCGATAGCATTTGTTTAAGTAGCAGCTAGCGGGACGAAATTTGCGTGGCATGGCATGGCCTACTGGTAACATTTAGCCTACCGCACGGAAGGTTGGGGTTCGATACCCGTTAGGATGAACTTTTTTTTATTTTTACGCCCACATATTATTTTTTAGGGGTGTTAAATGGAAATAAAAATCAGGGGATTTTGTTTTATCTTGGAAATTTGTTAATGTTTCACGCAGTACGTTTCGAGCACGATTCGCATTTTGAATGTTCAATTTAAATAAATAGGGAAACGCCAAATTCGTTGTTAAACGAGTGAGTGAGCCAAGTGTTGAGTACCCGGGAACATCCCCTTTCCTCCCCTATACCCAAGGCTGGATCTAGCTCAGTATGAGGAATGATACCGTGTACTATACACATGGGCTCACTCACTCGTTTAACAACGACTTTGGCATTTCCCTAGTTTTTAAACGAGGGAGCGGAGCGACCGAGTGTCTCCATTCAACTCAAACGGCTCTCATTCTGTGATTCTGTCTGTCTGTACGTCGAAAATCAGCCGAACCGCTGAACAGATTTAGCTTGAAATTTTAAACAGACATCCGGTACGAGTATACTGAGAACTGTTAACAAATCAGCTTGATCCATTGCGATTTAAGCCTACAATAAATAAAAATGTGATTTTTTAAATTATCGGTAGCATTTGTTTAGTAGCAGCTAGCGGAACGTGATTTGCGTGGCTTACATGGCACAGTGGTAAGCATTTAGCCTACCGCACGGAGGGTGGGGTTCGATTCCCGTTAGTTCGAACTTTTTTTATATTTTTACATCCACATATTATTTTTGAGGGGTGTTAAATGGGAAATAAAAATTAGGTGATTTTGTTTCATCTTGGAAATTTGTTAATGTTTTAAGCTAATACGTTTTGAACACGATTCGCATTTTAAATGTTCAATTTAAATAACTAGGGAAACGCCAAATTCGTTGTTAAACGAGTGAGTGAGCCATGTGTTGAGTACTCGGTATCAATCCCCATACTGGGCTCGATCCAGCCTTAGGTCAAGGGGAGGAAAGGGGATGTTCCCGGTACTCAACACTTGGCTCACTCACTCGTTTGACAACGACTTTGGCGTTTCCCTAGTTAAGTGATTAAACGAGTGAGCGCAGCGAACGGTGTGGTCTCCATTCAACTCAAACGGCGCTCATTCTGTGCCCTGTGGGTCTGTACGTCGAAAATCAGCCGAATCGCTGAACAGATTGCGCTGCAAATTTAAACAGACATCCGGTACGAGTTACTGAGAACTGCTAACAAATTCATCTAGATCCATTGCGATTTAAACCTACGTAAGAAATAATAGATTGAAAAATAGGCTGCCAATGTGTAGAAATTATTTTAACGACAATGGTTTTGTCTTTGAAAAAATATTTTTTGTTTGTTATTTGCCAGGCTGTGAAATACCGTGTTTAAGGTATATCGAATGTTGCACGTCAAGGTACCCCCAAAATCCGCTCGGAGATAGAGTAAACCTTGCAATATTAACACGTATTTCGTACTGGCTATGTTTTCCATAGTATTGTCACAGATGATAGACTACACTGCGTTATATGCATTTCAAAACATGTTTAATAATTTTTTAAATACAATCTAGAAATTACATAATCTTTCCCGACCAGGGGATTGAACCCACGTCTTCCACATTTCGGCTATAAGAGCGCTTTTACCAACTAGACTAGGGGAACGCCAAAGTCGTTGTTAGACGATTTGAGCGGAGTCATGTGTTGAGTACCCGGGAACATTTGCATTTAAGTTTGATAATTATATTCGTATAAATAATTGGGTTTTTAAGTTTAGTTGGTATAAGGGCGCTTCAACTGTAAGGCCATAATGCGCCACTCTAGCCTATGATAGGCTAGGGAGGTCTTAGATGGGAGGAAGAAAAGGAATGTTACCGGGTACTCAACACATGGCTCACTCACTCGTCTAACGACTTTGGCGTTTCCCTATATAGTATAAAATGTAATGCTGTCAGAGAAAGTTAAGACGGTTTTATGAGCTCAGGTAGTGTTTAAAATGTTAAATATATATTTAAAGCAGCTTTATCACCAAATCCATGAATTTAAAAAAATATTCTGGATTTATAATAAAAAACTTTCCCGATATTGTATCAGACCACATTTAAAAAAACTTGTCACTTGCATAAGGATGGGATAAGACGACAAATTGTATCTTTTATTGCATATTTACAGGAAGTTTAACTGAACAGTTTTATAAAAAGTGCTCCGATGTAGACATGCATATCCATACTATACACTTGGAATAAAGTTCAATATTTGTTAGTGTAAATTAAAGGCCAAAAAATGTTCCAGAATATACCCGTACATTCTGTATTCTTTAGTCGAGTTAGACGAGCTAATTCAGTAGTCCTATTGGATGAGCGAGCGAAGCGAAGATTCCATTTCACTACACTGGAGAAAAAAATCCGGAATGTTCTTTATTCTTTCTTTTTTTTTTGTATTTGTGTCTGTTTGTTCCGGCTAAACCGACACTCCAATTGCGATGTAATTTTCCGGAGGCCTTCGAAATCTCTGAACTTAGAACTGCACGGTTCGAAAAATCAACCAAAAAATTATTTCTCATGAAAATTGCAATTTTACGATTTTTTAGAATTTTTTAAAACATTCTTTGACTTGTAACACCTACATACTTTTATCCGATTGTAATGATTTTTTCACAGAACCTTAATTTTATGAATTAATATATTCGTGTGAAATTTGAGCCAAACAATTATTTCTCCTAATAATTGCATTTTTATGATTTTGCTATGATGCTACAATAATGCTAAGTCTTACAACTTTATTTTTTTTTTAAGTGAAAGGTGTTTTAGATTAAAAAACAATACATCTAAACATTTACCAGACGGATTTTATAATTTTTGTTTTGTTTGATATATATGATTTTTCTTCCTTTGCATTGTTGGAAAATGTATGTATTTTGTAACAAATCTATATTTCCCAAATTTAAATTTAAAAAAACTATAAATCTCATCAAAAAAGTGTCTAAGGAATTTGTCAGAATAAGACTTGTGAGCAAATTAAAATAGAAGTTATCTTTTTATCTTAAAAACTGTAGAAGAAATAGGAAAAAATGTGAGCAAATGTGCTGAAATAAAAGTTTGGAGATAATAGCATTTAAAGTTCATTTATGTTGTTTTTTGGTAAATTTGAGTGTAACATAGCCTAAAGGTTCAGTTTATTTATTTTACATGAATTCACTGGGCCTTTATAACCTGTTAATCTAGGTGTCTTTAAAATTTACTGAAATTGTTATGGATAACACTCTATACAGCTCTAGATTAGGCTTATATCAGTACTGGTAAGCCATATCCCATGCAAAATAGCATGCAGCGCTCAAGAAAAAAAATCATTTAATGCTTTTAGCATTATATAAGCATAAAATAAATTGATGTAGTCAATAAATAAAAAGGTAAACTTAAAAAACTATTAAAACAATAATAATGCAAAATTGCTGGTTTTTCATATATTTTCAGTGAAATAACTCCTTAAACAATTACACTCATCCAACAATGCGCCTGAAAAAGCGTTTGCGAAGCTTCCTAGTTATTTGAAGTAAGATCGTGTACTGATAGCCGAGCGATATTTGAATATATTGATCGATATGAATTATCTGTGTTATGTTTTATTCATTGTTTTGTTCAGGCATGCAGTGTTGATCATCGCTTTGCTATAGTCCCGGGGCGAAAAGATATCATAACTTTGCACAACTTCTGGATAAAACGATGTTTGGTTGGCTCTTCAATTAGATCTCAACACATTTAGGTATATAGGATTGGCTTGATTTTAGAAAACAATAATTTGTGAACAAGCGAAGTGAAGTACTCAATTTCACTGACCCCCCCCCCCCTCCCAAAAAAAAAATAAAATAGCTTATGTGTTTTCTTTTTCTTTCTTTTTTTCTGTCAGATTGTTCGCTATCTACAGGGCAATCGGCATATGCGATCTTGACAAAAATTTATGTGAACGTTTGAAATAACTGTATTTTGATGTTTTATTTATTTTGGGGACAATCGAAGAAATATTTCTTATAGAAATCGTCCTTGAACGATTTTCTCCCGATTTTTAATGCAATATTTTCGTGCTTTTTGGGCCGATTCTGACCAAACGGGTGGGGCTCCAACGTTCATACTTTACATTAACATACAAACTGTGGTGATGTAGTGTTTTCTGAAACAAAAAGTTGAAAAAGTTGGTTAAAATTCCTAGAAAAAATGTATTAATGAAAGCCTTTTATACTAGTGTAATTAACGTAACTACAGAAACTTGAGAACAATCACCTACAATGCCTACAAAAAGCATGTATTTGGGCCTCGAGATTTTAACATTCTATTGATAATTGGAAATACCATACTAGGGAAACGCCAAAGTCGTTGATAGGCGAGTGAGTGAGCCCTGTGTTGATTACCCGGGAACATCTCCTTTCCTCCCATATACTAAGGCTGGATCTAGACCAGTATGGGGAATGATACCGGGTACTCAACACATGGCTCACTCACTCTTCTATCAACGAATTTGGCGTTTTCCCAAGTCTAGTTGGCTAAGTCACCCTTATAACCGGAATGTGGGATACCTGGGTTCAATCCCCTGATCGGAAAAGATTTTGTAGTTCATGGATTTTATTAAAAAAAAAATTAAAAGTGTTTTTAAATGCATATAACGCTGTTTAGACTACATCAACCGTGACAACACTATGGAAAACATAGCCAGTACGAAATACGAGTAAAGATTGCAAGGTTTACTCCATAGATATTGAACCTCTATAGGGGTTCAATATCAATGGTTAACTCAATGTCCCAGCGGAATTTATGGGAATTTTGGTCACTGCTATGCATGTTATTAGAGCCTGCCAAAAATTATTCGTTAAAAATGACTTTCTTGAACAAAAGCATTGTTAAAATGAAACCTACACATTCCATGCATAATTTCAAATTTATTATTTCATGTAGGCTTAAATCGAAACGGATTTTGATCATTTTGTTAGCAGTTCTCAGTTTGCTGTTCACGGATGTCTGTATGAAATTTCAGTTCAATCTATTTGGGCGCTCGGTCGTATGGGACCGGACAGACATACATTTAACAGACATAGTCACGACGAAGACCCGATCAAGAGGCGTTATAATTTCCTCATTCGCTTCGCTTACTCGTCTTATCAATTAATACTACTTTATAAAAATTATCCTCTTTTAACAAAAATAATTTTGAAATGGAGTTTAAAAATTAATGATATCCCACTTGTACTAAAACGTAGTAATCAAAAAATCTCATCAACGTGACTGAAAAAAGCGTTCGCGAAGCGGCCTAGTGTATGTGAAATGCTTGGCTGGCTTTTTAGTTTTTACAAGTTTCTTTAGTTGTCGGAAAGACGAATATCTAAGTTCACAGTTGTATACGAAGATGTGAAGGTACCAGCAACTACATTGTGGACGTTTTTTGTCTGTCTGTTCGCTCTCTACCGGGCAAATGGCATATGCGACCTCAATGAAAATTAAAGGGGACTTTCGAAATCCCTGAACTTAGATCTGTCAAGTTTTTGGGAACAATCGAAGAAATATTTCTCATGGATATCGTAGATATACAATTTATTTCGATTTTGAATGCGATATATGATATTTCGCCCGCGACCGAGCAAACGGCTATCCGATCTTGATGAAACTTTATTGGATCGTTTGAAATCATTGGACTTAGATAAGTTATGATTTAAGGGACAATCAAAAAATAAATTTCATAGAAATCGTACTTTTAGGGCAACGATAATCAACCATAAAAGTTCATCCATCAACGCGACTGGAAAAAGCGTCAGCAAAGTGGCCTAGTTTAAGACGAGGGAGCGCAACGACTGAGTCTTACAATTCAAGTCAAACGGAACTTATTCTGTATTTGTGTTTGTGAGTGGCTGACTGACTGATCAGCCGAATCGCTGAGCCTATTGTGCTGAAATTTAAACAGTCATCCGGTAAGAGTTTACTGAAAACTGTTAACAAAATCAGCAACACGTTGCGATTTAAACAAACAAGAAATAATCAATTGAAAAAAGGTTGTAAACGATTGTGTAAGTTTCAATTTAACGAGAATGGTTTGTTCAACATTTGTATCGAATCACATTTGTCAGGCGGTGAAGGCATGCAGTAATTGTTTTTAAATCCATGCAGTGCCTAAGTGTTTCGAATCTTACACTCTTAAGGTTCAACAACATTTCGCTGGGAGATTGAGTAAACCTTGCAATCTTTACACATATTTCGTACTGGCTATGTTTTCCATAGTACTGTACTATATGCATACCAAAACATTTTTTATCATTTTTTAACACAATCCAGAAAAAAAACACAATCTATCCCGACCGTTGTTTGAACCTGGGTCTCCAACATTCATTCTGGGTATAGATAGAGGCGCCTTAGCCCATTAGACTAGAAAACCGCAGAAGTCGTTGCTAGACGAGTGAGCTAGTCTTTTGTTTTTTTACCCGGGAACATTTGCATTTGAGTTGATTGGATTTATAGGTTTAAATGATAGGGGTTTGAGTTTAGGGGTACGTCAACTGGAAGGCCATAATATGCCACTCTATAGCCTTTGATAGGCTGGGCGGAAATCTGCTGTCTAGATCCAGCCTTATGTATGGGGGTGAAAGGGAATGTAACCTCGTACTCAACACTTGGCTCATTCACTCGTCTAACAACGACTTTTGTCTTTTTCCTAGTTAGACGAGGGAGCGCAGCGACTGTCTTACAATTCAAGTGAAACGACACGTAGGCCTATTCTGTGATTCTGTGTGTGTATGTGTACGCCGAAAAATCAGTCGATTTGCTGTACCTATTGCGCTGAAATTTAACAAACAGAGAACTGTTAATAACCTAAGCAGCACCCGTTCCGATTTAAACCCGTAACAAATAAACAAATAAAAAAAATACTGAAAATGTGTAGGATTTAAAGACAATAGTTTCGTAATAGAAGAAATAACAAGTATTACAAGTATTATTATTAAGTAGTATTCGTATTTCGTTCTTGAAGAAATAATTTTTATCGAATCATGTTTGTTATGCGGTGAGTGCATGCAGTGACCAAGGTGTATCGAATCTTACACGCTCAAGGTTCCCCAACATTCCGCTGGGAGATTGAGTAAACCTTGCAATCATTGTATGTACTTCGTACTGGCTATGTTTTCCATTGTACTGTATGTACATTACAAAACATGTACTATAATTTTGTAAAACAATTATTCAGAAACAACAAATCTATCTTGACAATTACTTGTTGAACCCAGGTCTCCAACATTAGGGTATAAAGGCCCCTTAGCGATTTAGACTAGAAAATCGCAAAAGTCGTTGTACGACGAGTGAGCGAGTCATGTGTTGAGAACCCAGGAACATTTGCATTTAAGTTGATCTATATACAGGTACATAATAGGGGTCGTATAAGGTTGCGTCAACTGTAAGGCCATAATGCGCCACTCGAGCCTATGACAGGTAGGGATGCCTTAGGTAGGGGGGAGGCAAGGGAATGATACCGGGTACTTAACACATGGCTCACTCACTCGTCTAACAACGACTTTGGCGTTTCCCTAGTGTAAAAAACATGTAAACAAGGTGATGTAAAACTAATTCCAATTTTCTGAAAATACTGTTTCTTTTTTTTACTGTAGGATTCTACATTAGAGAGAAACTGTTTGGTCCTTTTACCTTCTTTTACTTTATTTCTTTCCACGACAGTGTTGGCTCGAGCGTTGAGCGCGCGACTTTGATTCTGGAGGTCCCGGGTTAAAATCCCGTCGAGACCGGCAATCCTGACTGAAGACTAGGTTTACCTCAGTCATTAATGCGAATGCATGGGATTGAGTCCGATTAAACAGCCCTCGGACATTTCTTCAACACACTTAGTTTAGACGCCTGAAGTGGCGCAGAAGAATAGGCGCAAAGATTGTTAAAAATTATTATAGTTGTGCCGTGTTGTGACTTATCTAACAAAAATCTGTTAGACTATTATTATTATATCTAGACAAGTTTTTGGTTTTTATCTTTTTCAATTATCTAGATAAATAATATCTATTACACCTACGGGAGTGTTTCCCGACTAAACAAATCGAGAAAGATTTACTTATATATATATATATATATATATATATATATACGTAAAGTTTACCTTATCTTTTAAAGGTTTATGATATTTTTTATGGATAAAATAAATAGATAGGTATCAATAGAACCTACTTTATAAAATATATAATAAAGCGAGCGAAGCGAGCGTTTCCATTTGACTCTGCCGGAAAAATTAGTCACTGGTTTTGTTTTTTTTGTTTTTTTGTTTTTTTTTTTTGTTTTTTTGTTTGTTTGTTTGTATGTCTCGCCATAACGTTCGAACGGAGGCTCGGATCGAATTGAAATTTTCACCATCCGCAAGCTTTGTTCTCGATTGAATGCCATTAGTTTTGTGGCAAAATCGTTCAAAAAGTTAAAAAGTTACATTAAAGTTAATCGAAAGTTTTTTTTTCAAACTTCACGGCGACAAAATCTGAGATGGCCAAATCATTTAGAATGTCCGTCCGGTCACGAATATGTTAATTTTATTTTGATCCGATAAGTAGTGTAGATGGAAATTACATTATAACAAAGTACGGTTACCATGGCAACGGAAAGTCGTGCAGCTTTTTTGGCTCATGATAGCGGTCGAACGGAGGCTCGGATCGAGTTGAAATTTTCACTATCCGCAAGCTTTGTTCTCGATTGAATGCCATTAGTTTTGTGGCAAAATCGTTCAAAAAGTTAAAAAGTTACATTAAAGTTAATCGAAAGTTTTTTTTTTCAAACTCAACGGCGACAAAATCTGAGATAGCCATATCATTTAGAATGTCCGTCCGGTCACGAATATGTTAATTTTATTTTGATCCGATAAGTAGTGTAGATGGAAATTACATTATAACAAAAGTAACGTTGCCATGGGACCGAAAAGACGCGCGAAGTTTCTAATGCACTGCCACCTTGAAGTAATCAAAATACTTTGGAGGAAGCAGTCTATTAATTGTCACCAAAGAGTTTAAAAAGTTTTCCCAAGGAGTCAAGGTCCTCTAGATGGCGGTGGATTTTAAAGTAAAGATTTAAACACGGGTTTACCCAAATATTGTAATCCTGTCAAATAAGAATTTTTGAAGGAAAAAATTGCGATGTCGCTGAATTTTTGCAGAGACCTTCCTTAAAGGATACTTATCAATCATACTAAAACTCCCCTACAATCAGACTGGAGCTTCGGCCGCCATATTGGAAAATGGCGGCCAAAAAGTGTTTGTTATCGAATATCTCCAAATTTGTTTGAGATAGACAAAATATGTCAATGGCAAAAATATTCCCCATTTAATTCCCTACAAAACAGGTGTCTTCTATAGTTTTGGTAGGGGCAAAGGTTACGTCACAAAATCGTGGTTTATATGTTGCTCATTGGAATACCAGCTTATTTCCACATTTTTACGCCCAGCATCAAACAATGCCCGGTAAATCCGTAATAAATCAATTTAAATACAAAAGGACTTTTGTGCGGGGTTGATGAAAGCTTCCATTAGTATTTTAAAAAATCCGGTCTGCGAAATCGAATTTTGCATTTACCCGGAATTTGGGTTTTACCATTGTTGGCATTTCCTCAAAAATGCCCTTTTTGACTGTCCATTATTAAGCACTAAATAGCATTGGGGGAAAAATTCTTTCTACGCACATTGAAATGACTTGAATAATGATCCGATTACAACCAAAGTTTAAATCCAATATGACTGCTAATTCCTTATATTCACAATATGAATACTGTTTTCGTGCTGTTTTTACACTCTTTTTGTTACACAATTCACTTTGATGTTGTGGATATTAGGAATTAGCAGCCATATTGGATTTAAACTTTGGTTGTAATCGGATCATTATTTGAGTCATTTCAATGTGCGTAGGAAGAATTTTTCCGCCAATGCTTTTAGTGCTTAATAATGGACGGTCAAAAATTCATTTTTGAGGAAATGCCAACAATGGAAAAACCCAAATTTCGGGTAAATGCAAAATTCGATTTCGCACACCTGATTTTTTAAAATACTAATGAAAGCTTTCACGAACCCCGTACAAAAGTCCTTTTGTATTTAAATCGATTTATTACGGATTTACCGGGCATTGTTTGATGCTGGGCGTGCAAATTTGGAAATAAGCTGGTACTCCAATGAGCAACACATAAACCCGATTTTGTGACGTAACCTTTGCCCCTACCAAAACTATAGAAGACACCGGCTTTGTAGGGAATTAAATAGGGAATATTTTTGCCATTGAGATATTTTGTCTATCTCAAACCAATTTGGAGATATTCGATAACAAACACCTTTGGGCCGCCATTTTCCAATATGGCGGCCGAAGCTCCAGTCCGATTGTAGGGGAGTTTTAGTATGTTGATACGTATTTTATAAGGAAGGTCTCTGCAAAAATTCAGCAACATCGCAATTTTTTCCTCCAAACGTCAATATACGATCTTATTTGACAGGATTATTGGCAATAACAAATAATATTGGAAACGCGAACGTCGTAAATTTTAAAATTTTAAAAATGTGCAATGTGGGTCTAGCTATAGCACGTGCTCGCTTATCAACGCGTCCAACTGAGCGTTTCCTAGTAATAATAATTACTTTTGAAAATATTGAACTTATTCTAGTTTACTACATTACGCTCGTATGATTTACTTACACCTTTTGACGGCAGTGCAATGGAGTTATTGCACTCACCGGTTGCTACAGTTTGCCACCAATAATGAAACACTTTTTAAGACTATTAGCTGCAACTCCTTCCCAGTTCCCAACCACAGCCAACGATTATGCTCCACATTCTACCAATTGCACATACTCCTATTCACCTCTCATGTAACAAAGTCCAGTTTTGGCGCCTTTTATTTGTTTATTCCACATTTTGCATCACCTTTGGAAGCATGAGTTAAAAATGCAACACCTTTCGTTCCTACACTCTGAAATAAACGTGATAAACACAGAAAGTGCAAAGTTACAAAAGTGTAGGTAAATCAAACAAACTTCTTATGTTTTTCATAGAAACAGCATATTTGAAAATGGCGGCAAAAGTTTGTAAATAATAAGCTTTTTCTGTGATCAGTATTATCTTTTATCTAATTAACATTATCTAGATAATTACATTTATCTATTATCATTTATCTACATAAAGTTTTAACAGTTTATATTTTATATTGTCTAAATAATTTTTTTGGAGGATTATCTTTATCTTTAGATAAAACATATATAGTATCTAGTCTCAACACTTTACCACCATGGTTCCTTTATGAATAATCGTCAATAACGCATGAAATCGAATTTATGAACTTCATCCCTTGCATGACCATGATAAGTATATAAGTCGGATTGTTCGGCGGTTATCTCTATCATCTAAACTGGTAGAACATAAAGAGGATAATGTTCATAAATTCGATTTCATGCGTTACGGTCCTCCACGATTATTGTAAGAACCATTTAATAAAAAACGAAACTATAAGATCAGCGTTTATCTAGATGTAGAAAATAGTACTTTTAGCAAATGGCAATTAGTTTTAAATCAACTTTTATACTGTCAACTTTAATCGATAATTTTTTATTTATATTATATATTATTGTCTTTGCTTGTTTTAATGGTGTTGATCACTGCCTCAGTGATCAAAACTATTAAAACAAGCAAAGACAATATATAATATAAATAAAAAATTATCGATTAAAGTTGACAATATAAAAGGTGATATAAAACTAATTACCATTTGCTAAAAGTACTATTTTCTACATCTAGATAAACGCTGGCTATTATAGTTTCGTTTTTTTTTTCAAAATGGTTCTTACAATAATCGTCGAGAACCGTAACGCATGAAATCGAATTAATGAACATTATCCTCTTTATGTTCTACCAGTTTAGATGATATGAGATAACCGCCTAACAATCGCACCGCACCAACAACAATATCGCACCGACTTTTATTAATAAAACTAGAAAAAAATAGGAATTCGAGGTATTGGCCTAGATTTGATCAAAAGCTGCATTCAAGACAGGCAACAATTTGTAAACATTAATAACACAATTAGTAAACCCAGAGTAATTAAATATGGAGTGCCGCAAGGGACTGTCCTTGGACCACTATTATTCTTGATCTTTGTAAACGACCTATGTTCTCTTAAAGCAAACTGTAAAATAATCACCTTTGCCGATGACACAGTCCTTCTGTTCTCCTCCAACTCCTGGCTCAATGTGCACTTGCTGGCAGAGCAAGGACTACACAAAGTTTTCCCATGGCTCAATAAAAATTTACTGACTCTTAAGAAAGAAAAGACTACATACATAACTTTCTCACCTCGAACCACATCTGAACCTGATCGACTAATACTGAAACTTCATGATAGCGACTGTGAAATCAACAACCAACACTGCAACTGCCACAAACTAGCAAAGACAACTTCAACTAGGTATCTAGGAATTCAAATCGACCGGCATCTCAGGTGGAATGAACACATTCAATTAATTATTAAGAAAGTCCGTTACACCATGACGAGCCTGTACAGCCTCAGGAACATTCTAACATTCGAAAACTTAAATGTTGTTTACTTTGCTCTAATACAATCCATCCTCCAGTATGGAATTATCGTATGGGGAGGTGCATATGACACACACATACAGCAACTTTAGTCTCTACAAAACACTGTACTAAAAATTATCCTAAGATAAGATCGGTATCACCCCACCACAGATAATAGAGTATGACCCCACCAATAACTTATACGTAACTACTAGAATCCTAGAAAATCGAAAATTATATGCACTCTCTCTGCTTCGCAGTATGCATGCAAATAAGATATCTATACCTCCAGATCCCACACAAAACTATAAATTAGTCACTCGTTCGAGAAGTAATGAAGAAAAATTTAACATTGGATAAATAAATAAAGGAATTCAACAAAGACATGCCACATTTCTAGGACCAAAACTGTACAACATCTTACCAATTTAAAATCCGAAATATAAAGTCAAAACAACTATTCAAACTTCACTCAAAGAAATGGCTCCTTACCGAGTCAATAAGCTGCATAACCAATGTTATAAACTGTAAATCATTTGCAAAGTCAACATAATAACCTGTGGGCTTGGCATTATACTGTTTCAAGGGCCATCATCACACTGAAGCAGATAAGTTAAAGAAATATTTAAATTTTAATTTGTAGCATAATTTTAGCATAGGCCTAAGGAAGTATGTATCCATCTCTTGCTCCTAAGCAAGATATTCAAAAATGTAAACCTTCTCTTCGCTATAACCTTCTCCTTTATACCTACCTAGAATACATGATACGAACTAATTTCTAAGATGTTTTCTAATAGACCCATATTAATATTTTTAGCAGTTAACATAGTTAGTTAGGCCAAATAATTATTTTATTTAAGATAGTTATGTTAATTTAAGACACATCCGTCTATTTTTGCATAGGTAGAAATTTATGTGTACACACTTAAAAATTTGGACTATCCATGTACCACAATTGTAAAAAACTGCCTTGGTAGCTAAGACATTGTCTTCTTATAACTTGTACATTATCTATTGGAATGTCAGAAACGGTATTTATTTCCTAAGAAAACCAATTAACTGTAAACGGTATTTATTTCCTAAGAAAACCAATTAACTGTACACTACCACTATTATAATAAGCAAAATATGCTCCGCCTCAAGTACTACTCTTATTGGAACATATAAATATCCAAAAGAACAACCATGTATACAAACAATATGGAAAAATAAAGATCAATCAATCAAAATAGCAGAAATCTAGGGGACCTTGGGAGCCACGAACAACAAGGATATTTGTTGGTAGTAACCTGGTGACGAAAATAGCTTTCAAACTCTGAAACGTTGATGTTTAGTATAAAATTAAAATTAATTTCCACTATTAAAATATGTGTTTCAAAAATAACAAAATTAGGCCTAACCTGTTTGAAGAGGTATCCCGCACTGATGCTGTCTATATCGTGTTGTCAGCTTTATCAGCCTACTTCACCTGGTTTCTACCCAACCTAAAATATGTCAATCATCAAACTGAAAAGAAGCCAAAAGGATAATAATGTGGCGACTCGCTTTCTGTGTGTAAACCTTAAACCCAACATATGAATCTTTATATATTAGTAATTTGGGTTGACACAGAGTGACCAAAGGGGAAGGGGCCTACTCAACACAGGCGCATCACCATATTTCCCATGCTAGTTTTGGCTGACAAAAAAGGGAAAGATGGACAGCTCATTACATATAATGCGGATTATTTACACGTCACGTATTGTGTAAAATAGCACCGCCTTCTTTTGAGATAATGATAATATGAAATTGACACAAACAAGGCATCGATCAAAGTGTATTCCGCCGCCCATCACCTGCACTTATCAACTTTGTTTGTATGCTTTGCTAACGTTAACAAAAAAAAATATTCAAAATCTGTTCGGAACTAAACAAAAACAGACTGAAGCAACTAGATTTTTTTTATTAAATCAAAGACCATTTAAAATAAAAGGTGGAGAAATAAGAATAGCTGGATAGACGATGGAAAAGGTAAAACGCACAAAGTTGTTTACTTTCATAAAATTATACCGTTTTATTGAGTAAAGAACGTAAAAAGAGCCAATTATAAACTCTGCCAACCAAAACATTAGAACGATTCTAAAACAAAATATTGACGGAATGCCAAAATTTAAAAGGTATCAGCCACAAAATATAATCTGTAACTCCGCCATCGACATTAATATAACTTAACAACCTGTTTCCCGTAGTGAAAAAATACATCATACAGTCTGGTTCGTTCCTCACCCTTGTAAATAGTTCTATAAATGTCGCACATCAATCACCAAGTGACATCTCATCCATCACGGGGTGCTCAGCGGAGGCTCATTCAATCAGCGGCTGCTCGTAATGACCTCTGGCGTCTGACCTAGGATGCCCAGGATCAGAAGAGCAGGCTAGTTAGCTGTGCACGGGTGTTCAACCAGCTGGTCTCGTGGTGACCTCTGACCACGAAGATCAGAAGAGCAGGCTAGTTAGCTGTGCACGGGTGTTCAACCAGCTGGTCTCGTGGTGACCTCTGACCCACGAGGATCAGAAGAGCAGGCTAGTTAGCTGTGCACGGGTGTTCAACCAGCTGGTCTCGTGGTGACCTCTGACCCACGAGGATCAGAAGAGCAGGCTAGTTAGCTGTACACGGGTGTTCAACCAGCTGGTCTCGTGGTGACCTCTGACCCACGAGGATCAGAAGAGCAGGCTAGTTAGCTGTGCACGGGTGTTCAACTAGCTGGTCTCGTGGTGACCTCTGACCCACGAGGATCAGAAGAGCAGGCTAGTTAGCTGTGCACGGCGGTTCAACCAGCTGGTCTCGTGGTGACCTCTGACCCACGAGGATCAGAAGAGCAGGCTAGTTAGCTGTCACAGATGTTTAATTACATTTAGCTGGTCTCTGAGGCATACTTTCGTTGGTTTTACACAAAAGTGACTAGGGAGGAAAGAACAAGCACGAAAAGTTAACTCCTACTTGAGACGTAGAAGATGCTCGGCTTGACCGCTGGCTCGGTATTGTTGCCGTTCGGTGCCGTTGACTTGGGCTATCGTGGGTCCCAAGAGTTGAACTTGAGACCTCGGACAGCGCTAGCATGGCTATTTTAATCGATTATAACTAGACCTATATAAATAATAAGTACTGTTATAATGTAAAGTTCCTGTGCGAGGAAGCTCAATAAAGTTAGGAAGCCTAGGAGGCCCTTGATGTATTGGGCGGATATTCCTGGCGGGCGCCAATAGATCTAGGCTTATGAAACGTAGGACCCATGTAATACCATGTGGTGAATATTTCCAGTCTTGTTATGATTAGAAATAACATAGGATCAATTAGGTTTAATAACATGATTGATTAATTAAATACATAAAAATTCAACAATAGAACACAAAAATATTCTTACATATTTTATGAATGATGCGAATTTACTCACAATGTGGTTGCAGAAAAACTTACAGTCGAGGGCCTTATCACAAGGTCGGCCTAGGCTGTTCAAAACAGCTAGTCTGGAGAGTCACACACTAGGCAGAGGCTGCTAGTGCTCCGTCTAACTCTGTTGAATCCTACATGCCTGTTATTAACCGGGAAAATACTAAATTTACTCTAGAACAACTCAAAGTCTTGGGAAAAGCTCGGATATTAGGCAAAACGCAAGGCCGTACCTATCTGATCTAGAGGAACCTGTATTGTCACTAAAGTCTTAACAGTTAGCATTACGCCTAGACAACATGGAACCCTACGAACGTTACGTACCAAACTATTTACCTAACTAGATATCAATACTCACTATAAGGTATGAAAACGTTAACTTGTGGTTTTAGCTGATGACTAGTCGCTTCGGCTTTCCATGTGATGAGAGACCGTTTTCAAGGCGTATTTTTCTTGTAGGCATATTGGTCCCAGAGTGGGCAGTAAAATACCGTTACAATTCGAAATTTATTTGTTTATGTGAAGTTAATTTTTACAAATTCTCCATGCGTCTTTTTAGATGACAGATAATTCCGGTTGTTGGATGAGCGAAGCGAAGACTTCAATTTCGCCGACCCCCCAAAAAATTAGCTCGGGTGTTTTTATTTTGTTTTTTTGTTTGTTCGCTCTCTACCGGGCAAACGGCATATGCAATCTGGATGAAAATTGGAGGGGACCTTCGAAATCTCTGAACTTAAGACTTGCTAGGTTTTTGGGTACAATCGAAGAAATATTTTTCATGAATACCGAGCTTTTACGATTTTTTTCGATTTTTAAAGCGATATTTTCGTGACATTTGGGCCGATTCTGACCAAACTTGTGGGGCTACAACGTTCATATTTCACATGGACATTAAAATAATGGTGATGTATTGCTTTTTGAAAGAAAAAGTTGAAAAAGTTACACAGAATCTATAGAAAAAAGGTTTTAATATGAGTTTTTTTTTAGGTTTACAATGACAATTTACAAGTCACAATAGAAACTTGACAACAATCACCAACAATGCGTTCATAAGGCACTTGGTAAGTAAATAGATCCCACGCAAACTAAAAACTTACAAAAAAAGCTCATCCATCAACGCGACGGGACTTTAGCGTTTTCCTAGTCGTAGGCGAAGATGGCGCTCTCTGTTGGCGAGAGATACAACTATCGTAGACTTGCTAATGGTTAAGGGTACACAATGATAGTATAAATACCGTAAAATACGTCTAGTCTTGTCGCCGTTATTTGAGATTGTTGTTGTTGTGTGTATTTAATTGTTGTTAATTTGTTTATAAGATGGTAAATTCGTTCTGTAATGATATTATTATTGTTAGTTGCGATATTTTAAATGAAATTTGGACAGCATAATGTCCCTAGTTGAAAACCGCCTCAGAGGGGAATTACTCAAAAACGCTACGAAGTGCACAAGAAAAATTTAATGTAAACAAATAATCTTTCTTTGTCCTCGATGTGCAATGTAAGTTAGAGATAGATTATATAATAATAATATAGTGCATTATTTAGAAATTTGAAAATCAAACCCGACCGGGATTTGAACCCGGGTCCCCTACATCGTAGTCGTTCCCGAATAACCAAGTCAATAAAAGATGGCGTTGATAGGTTGGCAATCGGCTGTATATTCTGCTCTTTGATTATTTTCTATACTTATGTGTTTACATGAGTTAGTGTTGACTTGTATCGATGAAATTCGTCAGCTTCCACCATACCTCGAAGGAGTCCAGCTCGGAGTCAATGTTTATTGGATGAGCGAAGCGAAGACTTCAATTTCACCGACCCCCCAAAAAATTTAGCTCGGGTGTTTTTTTTTTTTGTTTTTTTGTTTTTGTTTTTTTTTTCGTTTTTCTGTCTGTTTGTTCGCTCTCTACCGGGCAAACGGCATATGCGATCTTGATGAAAATTTGACACGACCTTCGTTTTCTCTGAACTTAGACTTGCCACGTTTTTGGGTACAATCGAAGAAATATTTCTCATAAATATCGTACTTTTAACGATTTTTTTCGATTCTTAATGCGATATTTTCGTGCCATTTGGGCCAATTCTGATCAAACGGGTGGGGCTACAACGTTCATATTTCACATGGACATTAAGGTTATGGTGATGTATTGCTTTCTGAAAGAAAAAGTTGAAAAAGTTAGCCAGAATCGAGAGAAATAAAGCTTTTAATATACGTTTTTTGACTTTTTGTGCGATATTTTCGTGCCATTTGGGCCAATTCTGACCAAACGGGTGGGGCTACAACGTTCATATTATTGGATGAGCGAAGCGAAGACTTCAATTTCACCGACCCCCCAAAAAATTTAGCTCGGGTGTTTTTTTTTGTTTGTTTGTTTGTTTGTTTTTTTTTGTTTGTTTTTCTGTCTGTTTGTTAACTCTCTACCAGGCAAACGGCATATCCGATCTTAATGAAAATTTGACAGGACCTTCGAAATCTCTGAACTTAGAGGTGTATTGTTTTTGGGTACAATCGAAGAAATATTTCTCATGAATATCGTACTTTTACGATTTTTTTTCGATTTTTGGTGCGATATTTTCGTGACATTTGGGCCAATTCTGACCAAACGGGTGGGGCTACAACGTTCATATTATACATGGACATTAAGGTTATGGTGATGTAGTATCTTTTGTAAGAAAAAGTTGAAAAAGTTAGCCAGAATTCATAGAAACTAGGAAAACGCTAAAGTCCCGCCGCGTTGATGGATGAGCGTTTTTGTAAGTTTTTAGTTTGCGTGGGACCACTTTCCTTTGCAAGTGCTTTGTAAATGCATTGTAGGTGACTGTTGTCAAGTTTCTATTGTTTCTTGTTAGTTGTTATTATAAACCTCAAAAAACATATTTTAAAACCTTTTTTTCTATGCATTCTGGATAACTTTGTCAACTTTTGCAAATTTTTCTTTCAAAAGGTACTAATCACCATAACCGTAATGTCATGTGAAATATGAACGTTGTTGCCCCACCCGTTTGGTCAAAATCGGCCTAAATGTGACGAAAATATCGCACTTAAAGTAAAAAAACTCATATTAAAAGCTTTATTTCTATGGATTCTAGTTAACTTTTTAAATTTTTTCTTTCAAAAGGTACTACATTACCATAACTTTAATGTCCATGTGAAATATGAACGTTGTAGCCCTACCCGTTTGGTCACAATCGGTCCAAATGCGACGAAAATATCGCACTAAAAATCGAAAAACTCATATTAAAACCTTTATTTCTATGGATTCTAGAAAACTTTCTCAACTTTTTCTTTTAAAAGGTACTTCATCACCATAACCTCAATGTCCATGTGAAATGTGAACGTTGTAGCCTAACCCGTTTGGTCAGAATCGGCCCAAATGTGACGAAAATATCGAACTAAAAATCGAAAAACTCATATTAAAACCTTTATTTATATGGGTTCTAGCTAACTTTTTCAGCTTTTTGTTTCAAAAGGTACTACATCACCATAATCCTAAAGTTCATGTGAAATATGAACGTTGTAGCCCCACCCGTTTGGTCAGAATCGACCCAAATGTGACGAAAATATCGCACTAAAAATTGAAAAAAATCGTAAAAGTACGATATTCATGAGAAATATTTCTTCGATTGTACCCAAAAACGTAGCAAGTCTAAGTTCAGAGAAAACGAAGGTCCCCTCAAATTTTCATCAAGATCGCATATGCCGTTTGCCCGGTAGAGAGCGAACAAACAGACAGAAAAAAAAAAAAAAAACAAACAAAAAAACATTGGAGCTAAATTTTTTGAGGGGTCAGTGAAATTGAAGTTTTCGCTTCGCTCGCTACGCTCATCCAATAAAGCTTTTAATATAAGTTTTTTGACTTTTTGTGCGATTATTTTCGTGCCATTTGGGCCAATTCTGACCAAACGGGTAGGGCTACAACGTTCATATTATACATGGACAAGGTTATAATGATGTAGTACCTTTTTAAAGAAAAAGTTGAAAAAGTTAGCCAGAATCCATAGAAATAAAGCTTTTAATATAAGTTTTTTACGGTAAATAATACCAATTGACAGGTAACAAAAGAAACTTGACAACAATGACCTACAATGCGTAGGCAGCAAAACAAAGCACTTGCAAAAGTAAAGATATCCCTCGCAAACTAAAAATTTTAAAAAGCTCATCCATCAACGCGGCGGGACTTTAGCGTTTTCCTAGTACATGGACATTAAGGTTATGGTGATGTAGTACCTTTTGAAAGAAAATGTTGAAAACGTTAGCCAGAATCCATAGAAATATAGCTTTTAATGTAAGATTTTTACGTTAAATAATAACAAATTAACAAGAAACAATAGAAACTTGACAACAATCACCTACAATGCGTCGGCAGAAAAACAAAGCACTTGCAAAAGTAAAGATATCCCACGCAAACTAAAAACTTTAAAAAAGCTCATCCATCAACGCGGCGGGACTTTAGCGTTTTCCTAGTATGTCCACATCATATCATAATCTAGTTCGAATTATTGATCTTTGATTTTTATAGTTTCATTGATTGAAGAAAAGTCTATTCTGATGCGATCTTATCCTACGTGAATCGGCAACGTTTACCTGTTGAGTGTTGAACCGTATCCCCTGCAGTATAGAGCCGGCTAACCAAATCACTCAATCTCACGCGCTAACGGTGAGCCTCGTCTGATCGTGAGATATTGTTGGATGAGTGTAGCGAGCGAAGCGAAGATTCCATTTCACTACACCGGAAAAAAAAATCCGGAGTGTTTTTTTTTTCTTTTTCTTTCCTTTTTTGTGTATTTTTGGCTGTTTATTAAACACGATTCCGGCTAAAACCGATACTCCAATTGCAATAAAATTTTCTGGGAGACCTTCGAAATCTTTGAACTTATAACTGCCACGTTTTTGAGCGTAATCGAAAAATTATTTCCCATGAAAATCGCAATTTTACGATTTTTTTTTTTTTTTTTTTAATTTCTTCGACTTATAACACCTACATGCTTTATCCGATTTTAATGATTTTTGCACAGAACCTTTATTTTATGAACTAGGAAAACGCTAAAGTCCCGCCGCGTTGATGGATGAGCGTTTTTTTGTAAGTTTTTTTTTGCGTTTTGTGCGTTTGTTTGCACTTTTCCTTTGCAAGTGCTTTTTGAATGCATTGTGGAGGTGATTGTTGTCAAGTTTCTATTGTTATTTGTTAATTGGTATTATAAACTTCAAAAAAACTCATATTAAAACCTTTATTTCTGTAGATTCTGACTAATTTTTTCAACTTTTTCTTTCAAAAGGTACTACATCACCATAACCTTAATGTCCATGTGAAATCTGAACGTTGTAGCCCTACCCGTTTGGTCAGAATCGGCCCAAATGTGACGAAAATATCGCACTAAAAATTGAAAAACTAATATTAAAACCTTTATTTCTATGGATTCTAGCTAACTTTTTCAACTTTTTCTTTCAAAAGGTACTACATCACCATAATCTTAATGTCCATGTGAAATATGAACGTTCTAGCCCCACCCGTTTGGTCAGAATCGGCCCAAATGTCACGAAAATATCGCACTAAAAATCGAAAAAAATCGTATAAGTACGATATTTATGAGAAATATTTCTTCGATTGTACCCAAAAACAATACACCTCTAAGTTCAGAGAAAACGAAGGTCCGGTCAAATTTTCATCAAGATCGCGTATGCCGTTTGCCCGGAATCAAGCGAACAAACAGACGGAAAAAAAAAAAAAAAAAAAAAAAAAAAAAAAAAAAAAAAAACCCGAGCAAATAAATTTTTGGGGGGTAAGGGAAAATGAAGTCTTCGCTTCCGCTCGCTACGCTCGCTCGCTCATCCAATTAATATATTCGTGTGAAATTTGAGCGCAATCAAATAATTATTTCTTATGAAAATCGCAATTTTACGATTTTTTTCGTTTTTTAAATTACCTACGATTATTTAAAAAAAATAAAGATTTAAGTTTATTTTTTATTTAATTTAAATTAATTTTAAAAAAATCTTCAACTTATTAATGATTTTTTCACAGAACATCAGAAAATCCGCATAACACATGACAGCTCAATGCACCAATTACGCTCATCCAACAACGCGGCGGGACTTTAGCGTTTTCCTAGTGTATCTGATAATATCTTGTGATATTCGGCTTGGACGTGGCCGCTAATCCATCAATGTTCCTTGAAAAGCGATGATATCCGGTGGGTCGTGAGGGAGGAGAGGAAGGGGGTCGTGGGAAAGTTGCTAGTGATCCAGTTGGAATTTGATTAAACCCCCGAGTAATCCGGCCCTGCAAGATTAACACGCGCTGTCCACACCGCACCGCACCGCACAGAGTGGACCCTTGTACGATGTTATTATCCCACTCTTACACGAGTCTCTTTCAGATTCTGCATGGTCGCTTGTTTTATTTTACCGTTTCTCAGTACGTCCCCATTTTTACTTCAGTATAACGTTATTTTACAATGTTGCCTAGTGTTCACAACATAACATTCAGGAAACTTAAAGTATGGGCGCCGCCCGGATTTTCTCTAGGGGGGGACAACCGGTACCTTTGATCTTATCTTTGATTGAAGCCAAACCAAGGGGCATGTGCTACGAGACAGCGCGGAATAGCTGTGGTCTGGGGCAAGGCCACAGCCGCCGGGGGCGCGATTTTTTTTGGACTGCATAAAGTTTGGTGGCCTAAAACGCGTTTTAAATTTAAATTTAAATAATTTGCCCTTAAAAAAGATCCTAAGCCAACGGCGTGTCACCAGGACAAGGCATTAATATCCCAGACAATCAAACAAAAATGTTACAAATTTTAAATAAAATGTACGGTTCGTAAAAACGATGATTTTTTAAAATACCGCGTTCCCAGTAAAAATGATCATTTTCCCTGAAATTTTGACCCCCCACCCTCCCCCTTTTTCCCCTCCCGGAACCTATGGTATTCTAGGAAACCAATGATGACATAAACCTGCTTTTTCTTGGTCTTACACATTTGTTTGTAAACTGTACACAATAAGGCTTTAAGAAAACAATTACAATCCAAAAAATGTTATCAACAATATAGAATGTAGCCTACACATAATTACAAACATGTATAGAATGTAGAATGTAGAATGTAATATAGAATGACTGAAGGAGTGAAGGGGGATCGATCCAAGCACCACAACCACAACTTAACGAGAAGATAATCATTGCTCCCTGAACTGAACAAGTGTCTTTGTTTCGTTACAGATTGCGATGAGCCCAAACCACAGTGACATCGTTTTCACACAGTGTGATGAACCACACCACGTCTAGAAGGGATTCCCACCGAACACATGAAGAAGTGAGGCGCTAGGCGTATCAACATGCGGAAGAATGCAACAAGCTATTTCTAACACATTGAGTGTGTCGTATGTATCTTATAATGCGCAACTTTTCTGAAGCGAGGAAAACAGTGTAACGAAACAAGGTAGAGTCTGCACACACAGTTGCAACTTACAACGCATGATATTCAGTGGGGGCATTATACAAGTTGGATGGTTCCTCACGCTAAGCCAAGTCGCCGACCGTGACTGCGTGTGTCAGTAGCCAACCATGTTGATGAATTGCAATAGATTTTATTAGTAAAATGCTTGTTTAGTCACCATGGAATAAACGCTGGAACTTCTTAAAATGAATGCAAGAATAATTCAATATAACCAACCAGCCTTGCATCAAATTAGGTATTTTGTCTTATATTTAGTTCATTAAAATATTTCTCTAAGCCGACAAAATAACATTGTCATATTCGTAATTTTCGTTTCGTGTGCAATTTGTGACATGCATCCAAATAAGATGTGAGTGTATAACGTAAAGGCAAATAAGTACTCAACAGTTTAATTATGTAAATATAACGATGTGTTAATATACTTTTATGTGAAACATACAGTCATTATGGTTAGGTAAACATTTTTGTTTGTTTGATAACATAAATTTGCCTTCATAAAGAATATATTTGCCTGGTGACCTTGACAAAAATACACACTTCGTCATATCAAAATATAATATACGTTTATTTGAGGAAAATAAATATGTTCAAAAATAGATTCATTGCGTCGAATTTAGATTTGATCGAAATAACATTACACGGCGTCATTTTATAAAATATACCATTTAAACTGCACGCTCATTGAATATTGCTTTAATCGTTTATGCACATCGAATCATCGTACATTTTTTTTTAAATTACCACAAACTCAAAGGTACCAAAAAGATACAAACTTCAAAGATCGAAATTTGTCACCAAATCTAAAATAAGATTTGACAAAATATATTCACAGTCGATGTGTAATAGTATATAACTTTCTCGACGATTGTGATGCAAGCAAATTTAAATTGTGAATGTGGCTCCAACCACGAGAACAGATCCAACCTTGCAACCATTCACCTTTTAAACCCAAAGCATTCACATTACTTAAAGCGTCAACGTTACATAACTAAGGAAGATTGTAATTTGTTCATACGAAATAAATGCACAAAACAAAAAGGTTTTAAATTCAATCAGTTGAATACCAAGAGAATAGTACAATATTATAATGATCATAATATGTAAAATTTCTTAGGTTTTTGTGGTTATTTGTATGTGTTATCATCGATAAAAATTTAATTTATGTTTTTCGGTTTACCACGTATGGGATTCTTTATTTTATCTGACATTTCGACTGGATTTCAACAATCTTTGTCAAAGACAATAAAGCAACTCAAATATAAAACTAAAATCCAAAAACACTTCAAGAGAGAACGAAAACAAAAATACAATAATAACATCAAACAAACATAATAAACAAGTAATTTCAAAGTAGTTAACTAACAGGAATATTAAAACACGCGGAAAGAGTTTATTGATTGGGCGAAGAAAATTAGTCTGCTGGACCAGAACTTGTTGGATGAGCGAAGCGAAGACTTCAATTTCACTGACCCCCCAAAAAATTTAGCTCGGGTGTTTTTTTTTTTGTTTTTTTGTTTTTTTTTTGTTTGTATTTTTGTCTGTTTGTTCGCTCTCTACCGGGAAAACGGCATATGCGATCTTGATGAAAATTTGACAGTACCTTCGAAATCTCTGAACTTAGACTTGCCACGTTTTTGGGTACAATCGAAGAAATATTTCTCATGAATATCGAACTTTTACGATTTTTTTCGATTTTTAGTGCGATATTTTCGTGACATTTGGGCCGATTCTGACCAAACGGGTGGGGCTACAATGTTCATATTTCACATGGACATTAAGGTTATGGTGATGTATTGCTTTCTGAAAGAAAAAGTTGAAAAAGTTAGCCAGAATCTATAGAAATAAAGCTTTTAATATAAGTTTTTTAATTTTTTGTACGATATTTTCGTGCCATTTGGGCCAATTCTGACCAAACGGGTGGGGCTACAACGTTCATATTATACATGGACATTAAGGTTATGGTGATGTAGTACCTTTTGAAAGAAAAAGTTGAAAAAGTTAGCCAGAATCCATAGAAATAAAGTTTTTAATATAAGTTTTTTAAGGTAAATAATACCAATTGACAAGAAACAATAAAAACTTGACAACAATCACTTCAATGCGTAGGCAACAAAACAAAGCACTTGCAAAAGTAAAGATATGCCACGCAAACTAAAAACTATAAAAAGCTCATCCTTCAACGCGGCGGGACTTTAGCGTTTTCCTAGTAGGCTGATTTCTTGCTTGACTTCTTGTCATTGGGCCTTGACTTGTGGAAGGTAACACGGTTTTGTGAGTATTTTGACCACTAGGGTTAGTCTGACTTCTTGTTACGGGGTTTTAGACTTACCACAAGTATCTAGGGCGACGGTCGTCGCCCGGCAGACAAGCGAATACGGCTGCTAGGCGACACCGAACTCCGGCCCTATATACACCTACCAGAGTTGGGGGGTTTTCAGCTATCTGCACACGCCGCCCCGAAAGAGTTACAATCTTGAAACTCGGTATATGACCTGGTATGTGGTCCATGACATACCAGAAAAAAATCAACCCGATCCGACAACTCGTTCTGTGTTAAAAAAGGCTCTCAACATCGTCAAATTCCTTAAAGCTGGCTGGGTGGGTGGGTGGGTGGCTATGAGTTCTCCGCGGAGAGTTCTTTAGCCTACAGAGAAAACGGTAAATCTTAGAACTATGAAACTTGGACCACACTTAGGTGTATTTCAGACGCAGTGCCTTTTGCTTTCAAAACCAAAATCGGGTAACAGGGACAGGAGAAAATCAAAATTTGGATGATAATCAAAACGCGTAATTACCAAGGCGTGGTAATTTGTACAAACTTGAAATTTAACATGCTATTAACCATTATAAATATCTTGCGTCCAAAACACAAGGGGCTAAATTTGGGATGACCATGGGCCCAAAAATGACAAAAAACATATCTGAACTTTAAGAAATGAATCATTCAAAGAAAACGCTACAACTGAGATGTTTCAAACGTGGAATACATTTTGATATCTCTCATTCTTTATCACTTTTGAATATGGAAAGCAAAATTGGTTAACGGGTACCGGAAAAAAACCAAAATTATCAAAAATAGGTAATTCCGTACTCTTATGAATAATCTAGGTGCCCGTTAGGGCGCCGCAGCCAAGCACCTTATACACCAAGCAGAGTTGGGGTGATTTCGAGGTGTTACCCAGCCGTCATGTAACGTGATGTGAACTTGAAAACTATCACAATCGAGGGGATTTAGGTACCTGACAACACATGCCAAATTTTATTGGGTACGATTTATTCCTTCTTGGTGAAAAATGGCTTGAAACATGCTCAAAATCACTTTAAGGATGTTAGCTACTGCCTACTACTGCCTACTACTGCCTACTACTGCCTACTACTGCTCACATCTAATACGTCGGCCCGCGATTCTGACCAAACGGGTGGGACAACAACGTTCATATTTCACATGGACTTTAAATAACAATAACTTTATTCACCTTGACTCATACATTGCATAAGTATAACTCTTTTTAGAGAAAGTGAATAGCCTAGCCTATGGAGAGTAATACATAATTGTTAACAATTTTATAAAAAATATACATTAAAATATACATTTCATAATTTCATAATATCTTTCCTTCTATTTCTATACATAATACTTATTTTTTTTTATTGAATTGTTTATTTATATTAAATTATATTCATGAAAATACATAGTAGTTTCAGGAGTGTGAAGGAAAGTTGAGTGTAAAGCTATGGGTGGGGTATTTATATTTTCGGGCACAAGATTAAGTTAAACGTCAGCTGGATGAAGGTATTCATTGATGGTGTAGAAGCAACGCTTTATAAGAAATGATTTCAATGTATATTTAAAAGAGTCTAGGGATTGTATTTTTAATTTCTGGGGTATATGATTGAAGATTGTTAGACATTGGTAATGAGGTCCTTTGGAGAAACGCGTTGTATTATGAGTTGGGACATGAATTTTTGATTGGTATAGGTTATAGAATGATAGTCTCTTTTGAAAAAAAAAGTTGAAAAAGTTTGTTGGAAGGCTTCCAAATAAAGGTTTTAAAATAAGCCTTACACACTTGGCATACAATCAACAAGTAACCATAGTTACTTGACACTTGTTGACGGTATAAGCAGAGTTAGGCGGGAAAGTGCGATACGTAAACAAATAGCGGACATTTAAAATTTTTCTTCTTTGTGTGGAACGAGAAAAGGTGTCATTATACTCTCATAAAACAAATCAGAAACCGTCCCTGGCCTAGGCCCAGATGTGGAAAATTATTTATAATGCAAAAGTGTAGGTCTAAAGTTCCATTTGGCTATAGGACTAGTAAAATTCATACTTACATTACATGTTTGACAAGCCTAGCCAACCCTATGCCAGCACAACATTATGAACTTGCTCAACTGTTTGTTTACATAATTGCAACAATCAAATCATTTCATACAACTTGTCTTTCGATTGGCCGGCGTTTATGAAGGCACTGCCATCTAGAATAAATATAGAACTTTTTCGAGCTCTTGCTATACGCAAATCTTTTTAAAGTGTTTGGATTTCGTGATACTCTTTCAACCAGGGGTTTAATATCAATGCTTTCAACTCACAACCCATGACGTTTTCCACGATACCGTTCAAGAATACCAATTCCTTCGAAAACGAAAACGACTTCGTTTTCAAATTGCGTTTTCAACTCATCTCCCACGAACTCAAGAATTGGGGTCCAGTCCTTATACCGTCGTTATACCATGGAGTTGGATGATAAGGAGGTCTAGCTCAAATGGAACAGCACGTCCACAATCGTGTTTGTTTCTTTGAGCCTATTCGCCATTTTGATTGTTAAAACCCCTACTAGCAGGCTAAACTTTGCTACCATGAACTGTGGTAGGCCCTAGGTTACCTTGGTTACCAAAGTAAACAATCAAAATGTCTGCCAATTTGAAGTGCTAACTTGTACACCGCCGACCACACACCTGCGCCTCCAGTACGCCAGTACTATTTATAACTCCATGGTTATACCATGGTTATACCACCTATACCCAGGATGTACATGAATCCGGGTCTAGATATTTTACATCCTATATTGTTACTGCTAATACCATAGAATTTAAATCAACTTTGATAAAAATATTATATTTTAGCAAATAATTTTGTAATGGAACTTGAAAAAGTAATGAGATCACACACATAACAAAAACTTGTAGAAATACAGCCAAACCTTACACACTCAAAAGAAATGAGATCTAAAAAAAGGGCCAAGCTCATCTACCTTCCACATAACGTACAGTGTCCCATAACAGCATCCTCGAAAAGCTTGGCAAAATAGAATTTGCATGTTATTACGTTTAAATTAATTAGAAAAAAAGAACTTGGATAAACTATTACGTTAAATTAATAATCGCAAATTCTATTTTGCCAAGCTTTTCGAGGATGCTGTTATGGGACACTGTACGTTTATGTGGAAGGGTAGATGAGCTTGGCCCTTTTTTTAGATCTCATTTCTTTTGAGTGTGTAAGGTTTGGCTGTATTTCTACAAGTTTTTGTTATGTGTGTGTACGCTATACTGAGAAAACGGTTCATCTTAGAACTTTGAAACTTGGGCCACACTCAGATGTACCTCATATAACCAAAACCGGACAATTGGGACCGGGGAAAATCAAAATCAAAATCAAAATCAAAACGCGTAATTACTCAGGCGTAGTAATTTGTACAAGCTTGAAATTAAACATGCTCTTAACCATTATAAATATCAAGTGCTTATGCTAGTGCGTTGGTCTTGTTGTTAGCGTATCTGCTTCCAATGCAGAAGGGCCAGGGTTCGATTCCCGCTAAAGTCAGAAGTTTTTTAACTTCTGATTTGGACTTAAGTCTATCAGTTCTTGTCTTAGGAGTTTGTAAACGGTGACTTTGGAGCCGTCCTAGCAAAATCAAAACGCGTTATTACTCAGGCGTAGTAATTTGTATACAAGCTTAAATTAAACATGCTCTTATAACCATTATAAATATCTAGTGCTTATGCTAGTGCGTTGGTCTTGTTGTTAGCGTATCTGCTTCCAATGCAGAAGGGCCAGGGTTCGATTCCCGCTCAAGTCAGAAGTTTTTTAACTTCTGATTTGGACTTAAGTCTATCAGTTCTTGTCTTAGGAGTTTGTAAACGGTGACTTTGGAGCCGTCCTAGCAACGAAGCACATAATAAATTCCAGAGTTGTTCTGGATCGGCCTTGTTGATTCTGGCGGTGATCCGCGGATGTTCGCACTGTCCATACCACTGATTGATATATTTCCTATTAAAAATATCGATCTTTGGTTGGTTATCGCTCACTCGTCGATTGCGTCGGGGCCTGCAGGGTTGGCTTGGTCGCTTTGATTTAAAGTCCCCCACTGAAAATCAGTTATATATAACTGAGTGGGTAGACTCTAAATAAAAATTTATTTATTCAAGGGGTATCTTTGGGGGGACCGTGGGCCCAAAAATGTAAAAACACAACTTTGAACTTAACAAATTTAATCATTCAAAGTCCATCATTCACACCTTGATAGCGAACGAACAACAAAAAGATGTGATATCCCCCAAAATACAAAAATTTGTAAAAAAGACGGCAGCCAAGCTCTCCTTCAAAAGTCTTCGGCTGTGAATGCTGTGAGATATAGAAGTTGAGCCAAGCTTTTTATTCTTTCTCCCTAGTTTCGCTTTGAAAATATGTAAGATCATTTCGCCTGTTGACGAGCGCCAAGCCAACGATTTTTGTGTAAAAAAAGTAAATTTTTAAACTCGAAATCATAAAAAAAATGACTTGGCCATGAATTTGGTTGGCCAAAAATTTTTTTAATTTGGAAAAATT
>JAMZAV010002729.1:0-102856 GCA_024449915.1 Sweltsa coloradensis
AGTGTGCGTGTGTTCCAGGCTGGACGAGCGACTGGAGATGGTGAACAAGGAGGTACAGATCTTACAGCAACGCAGCTCGATCCAGGCGGAGCTGGACATTCAGCGGGAGGCCAGGACAGTCAAGGAGGCGGAAATACGGAAGCTGCGGAACAAACACGAGGACACTCTGAAGCATCTGCTCAAGACGGTGCCCGATCACGGGGTCAAGTTCGAGCTGCAAGCCTGTCAGGACAAGCTGGTCAGTATGTGTGCTATATGTAGGGTTGCCGTTTGATACTCGATATATCGATCGATACGATTATTTCCCGAAACGATCGATAATCGATTCAGTCTTCCAGAATAGCCCGCCCGCCCGAAATTTTGTAATTTACCGCCCGCTCTGCAGATCTTCATAAAATAGTACCAGTCTAGACATCAATCGCTTTATTCCGTGAAAAATGCGTCCTCTGCGAGATCTACAACACTCGTAAGGCGTGAAGTACGAAGCGCTTGCACTGCTGCAGTATAGGCTACCAGCATGACGCGTGTGTGTTACGGGCCGGCTCGGCTCGGGCGGCTGCACTCCCGAGCCGATCAGGCGCAGATTGCTCAACCTCGGCGCGTCACACTCACAGCCAATTATTGAAGTACATCGTTCAAGGTTACCAAGTATTTTATCGAGATGCATTCCTCCCCACTCCACGCCAACTTGCTATCGTTTTACTTCATTCCGTAGTGCTACGATAATATTATCTTATCAGTTCTCTCACATCAATATAACGTCGTCTTCCAAACTTATGTCCAACATTATTCATTTTGTCGCGTAATAAATATCGGAGCATTGAATAGTTCAACTGATATTATCTCGTAAATGAATGAACGACAATCACAACAAAAGCTGAAATGAAACTTCACAGAACCACGATTTCCAAAAAGAACGACCTTCACAAAGACAACACTCAAGCTGGGTAGCGTCTGTCTATTCCACGTAGCGCGCTCTCGTAGGGGCGGCCAGACGCTAAAGGGGGGGCGAGGGAGAGCTCGTGAAAGACTTTGCTATCTTGGAAAAACCAGTGGAAAAACCCTGTTTTGAGCAAATAAAAGGAAGAAAAGAATGCACTCTCAAAAGATCCACGGTTCGCGTTGGTATGTGAGCAAGTTTAGGCCTAATTTTTATTCGATTATCGATGATCGATCGATATTTTTTTTTAATCGATTATCGCGACCGATAATCGATTTAACTGGTCCGATTATCGATACCGAAATTCGTATCGAACGGCAACCCTAGCTTTATGGGTCCGTTAATTTGAAGTTTAACATTTTCTTGGGGATGAAACACTGTAGAAACTAATTAAAAAATTACAACATTGTATTGGCCCCAATATAGCGCTAGGTATGTTTTAACCGCAAATTATATTGAAAAAAACAGCACAACTTGTGTTATTTTTAAATCTAGCATTTAAAGTAGGGTCGAAGTGTGGGCTACTCGCAATATATACAGTTTCAGCACAGCCACTGTAGCCCGCCCCCCATACCCCCTTACTCCCCCCTTACTCACGCCGCAGGTGTAAAGCTGAGTGTATTTCACTTGTAGGTGCGAGACATCAAAGACCTACAGAGCCGGCTGCAACGGAAGCAGAACGAACTGACGACGCTGGAGGCCAATCGTAAACATCAGCGGGAACAGTTGCGCTCTCTGGAGGAGGAGCTTAGAGGTGAGGATAGTAACCGTCTTGTAACCTGGTGGTGTGGACGGTTACGACAAGGAGTGGTGTGTTTCATCAGTCGACATAGTGTCCCTCTGAAAGTCTGCTCTCACGGGCTTTAATCTCAACCACTTCGCCAAGTACCCACTTGATTACTACTTTCAAAGATTCACTACCGGTATTGTGAAAGTGTTGGCTCGTTTGTTCGCTTCAGTTTACAACTCTATCATTACGCTAGCAGCCTAATAGCCAGAGTAAAGTGCTTACACCGGCACGTTGAGTTTTAACATTCAACATTAGGTTCAATAGGCCTACCAAAAAATTGTTCTACTGGTACCTGCACGCAGTACCTGGACACGCTATCAAACTCGGCTTTACAGCTCGTATTTTGCACAGTCTTAGACTTCAACCAGAGGAATGACACATGCTTGATTGGTCAATCGACAAACTAATTTACTACTATAGCGAAGAACGAAAGACGTTTGGGCACAGTTGTCTGGATGCTGTTTTAACGCGAATTTTAACAACACCCATGCGGCCGTGCGTTAGGTATTTCTTTGTGTTTCACTGGAACCCCAAACCATATAATGTAAAGTGTCCTGTGAGTGAGCAAACTTCGATCATGCAAACCAGGTGGAGATTCCATACAAATCAGCTTGGCAATGCCCTATTGTCATACGTATTAGGGCGTAAGCCCCTAACTGCAGCCCCGCAAGAGTTATATGTAAGGTTGCGGCCCACATACTAGGTATTGAAATGAAATACAGTAAGAACCCTCTTATCCGATCTCCTCTTATCCGATGTTCCGTGTTAACCGAGCCGCCAAAAAAAAAAAAAAAAAAAAAATTAAAGTTTTAAATACTACGTAAATAAAACATAAAAATAATTACAGACGCCGCGCCGCACTTTTTTAAATGTACTCGCATACATTTGTAGGCATGCCTTACGAGTGAGTGCAAAGAAGATAGATCGGCGATATATCTCGACTTTCGAGCAGTGTGCATCAGTGTACTGAGCGTATAGAGTTCAGTGGTCAGTGTGCGTCGGGCGCATCGCCGGTAAGCGTCAGTGCCACCCACTGAGCATATAGAGGTCAGTGTGCGTCGCGCGCCTGCGCGTGCGCATACGATCCAGCCATCTCACACACAGCTGTTCAAAGATGGTCGTTGTGGAACTAGATGCAATCATGTTTCAACCGATTCACGAAATTCGTAATCACGACGCATTGAATTGTTATTCCTGGGCTTATCTTATTTCTTTCCCAGACTTATCTTGCGTCGTGAGCTTCAGCGCGGGCATAGTAGTGAGAGGTTTTCCCACATGAGAAAGAGAGCTAGGCCTAGGCCTATGTTTGCATTGTAGGCCCAGGCCTACTGCGTCGAGTTTAGGCCTAGGCCTAGACATACGTTTTTATTACGACATGTAGGCCTAATTGTGTACGTGTGTTCGTGAGCTTGAATTACAAGCTATTAAATCATTTAGTATACCCTGTATGAAGTGTATCGTGTGTATTTTATGTTCCTTCATCCATTACATGTGTCATACCGGTATATCATTTTACCACATAGATATCAGGCTATGCTACGAGAGCAAATAAACAAATGAACCGCGCCATCCGAGTTTTTCGCAAATCCGAGGTGCCCCCGGTCTCATCCAACTCGGATAAGAGAGATCTTACTGTACAGTAGAACCTCAGTCCAGCAATTTTGAACATTTCATTTTCAACACAGTTCTTGTTCACCTGTCTTGTTTTCTCATTGCTGATTTGATTGTATTTATGTCCAGTCAAGGAAGAAACTGTGTTTGAGAACTGTAAAGAGGTTCCTTTCGACGACAAGGTCAAGAGTCTGTACGAAACCATTCAAGACCTTCAGGTACGTAGACCCTCACATTTTATCAACATAAAAGTAAAAACATGAAAATGAAATCAGAATTTTGATAGGAATCTCCCTTCTATGCTGCACTTGAGCTGTACTGGTGTGCCTTCTCAAGTTTTCAGGTAGGCCTACTTATCAAGGATATGATGTGATCGGTAGTTGGGAATACATATTGTAGGGCCTCAGCCCGTGCTCTAGAATGCCGTTTACATATAACCCATTAAACAAGATAAGTCTTGGTATTCCTGAAGAGTGCCAGTGGTTCCTATTGAATCTTCTTGAATAGGGATCCCGGTCATGTACTTGTCAAAGCTACAGTAGACAAATTATTGCTTTGGCTTCCATCAAGAATTTTGTGTTTTTCTACTAAAGACGCTGAAAACATAGTGACACCACCCTTGGCCGTGCGCGTGCCAAGTGAAGCTTTGTTTGTATGTTGCATTTAAAAAAGCACGGCACGGCGTCTGAATGGAATGGAGTTCGGTTAATACGGGTGATGGATAATCGGTGATCGGATAATGGAGGTTTTACTGTACGGTACCTACATAATAATGTCAGTTCCAACTACGCCGATGAGTAATGGTTTTCCACCATTATCTAGGGCATGAAACTACATATTGATTACTTAACTACTATTCTTATTCTTGTTAAGTCTGGCAGCCAAGCTCAGCGATTCTTCCTCCTCATCTTCATCCCGCCTCTGCACTCTTTCCACAGCTTCACTTTACCACATGTTCCCACAATTTATTTCGCTCTCCAATGACTTCATGAATCAGTCTTCCCCTTTTCTCTTGGTCGTCCAACTTTTGTTTTTCCCTCCCCTGCAACTTCAAATAGGCCTACTTGCCTTGCCTTATCCAAACTACTGGATTTTCCTGATTGCAAGCCTACCTTTATTGACACATTTTTCAAGCTCAAAATGGCTCCTCAGCTTTGAATCGATGGCAAACTTATGAGTATTTAAATGCTTCACATTTTGTTAGATGTACTTTAATCGAGGGTCGGCTTGCAATCGAGTAAATACTAAATATTAGGGATGTGCGAGTCCTATTTTTTGAATTCGAGTCGAGTCCGAGTCTTAAAAATTACTCGATTTCGAGTCCAATTCGAGTCCAAGTCCGAGTATTTTTAAAATCAAAGTTTTAAATTCATAATAAGGCCTAAGAAAAACAACTGAAGGTTAGATATAATACCTAGAATAAAGTGATAATAAAAAATAATTTTAGAAATAGATTGATAGGCCTGCTTGATATTTCAAATTTATTTTACAGCAATCAAGTCAAGTGTAATATAGTGTAATGTTAGAGCAATGTATGCTTCGTTGGATTTGGAGGTCCACATGTCTGTGGTTAAAGCGATTGATTCAAGATTTATTTATCTAAAGAAAGTTTCAGTTTAATCTTCGAGTGTATATCTTCATAGATATCTGGGATAACCGATCGCGAAAAGGTTGTCCGGCATGGGATTGTGTATCCAGGGCATGCTTCGTTCATCACCTGAATGAAACCAATTTCTTCTACGACACTGTATGGTTGTAAATCCCTCGCATCCACTCGCCGATTTTCCTGAAAATAAATAAATAAATAAGCGTCTTAGCCCTAGTCATCAATTGGCTTGTTCACGCAAAGCTCCGCGCAGATCGCGCCACTGCTCTAACCCCCAAAACCAGGGTCCACTAGACACTTATTCCGAGCTGCTTGTTAGGTATCTAGTGGACCCTGCCCTGAGGACCGTGGCGGCGTTTGAAATAAACTATGTATAGCAGGCTCTGCATCAGGGTGCTGAAAGAGCAATGCTAAATCGTGTGGCAGTGTTCCTTCATTTGTTTCGAGTTTCAGTAGTTCAAAGTCCGAGCATCAGAGTGTTATCGTCGCTTTTTTGCGCGACTAATCGATTATTGGTCGATATAGCAGTTGTTTACTTCAAAATATTGATAAAACAAAAGTCTTAGAAACGCACGTGAAAGTCACATGGCAATTAAGTAGGCCTACAATATTCGAAGGCAATAATTTTGAGGCATAATAAAATGTTTCAATGTACTGACCAATCAATATAGAAAGTGATTATCATTGACCATCAAAGGTGAGAAAGGGCCCAGGACGAGTATTGCTAGGCTATGCCCTTATTAGTTATAAATTAATTCTACGGAATAGCCCGTAGGCAGTTTCTTGCTAATGGCTGCATGAATCGGCCAACTATAACACATTAACATCCAAGAAGATGAGATGACATGAAGAGTGAAGACTACCATGCCATTATGAAGACCAAGATGACCAAGGCTGGCCTTTCCATATCTTGTTTACTGGCATTCAGGCTCCAGCCCTCCCAACCTGCGCCAACGCATCGTGACCTTGACTAGACTGTGACAAGATATAAACCAGACGCAAGGAACAGTGAGTGTTATCTTAATGGCCTGCAATCACCACGCATGGGGCCTGTTACTGGACAAGTGGACTTATCTTTTTTCCCAGGCTGCGAGAGCTAAGGGCTAAGCGCGGGCGATAGTGAGACTTCCTACATGCCCAGACGGGCATGTGGAAAATAATCTACGTGCCCAACCACTTTTTTACATGCCCCGGTCATCCGGGCATGGTATTTTTTGAGCCCTGTATACCATTATGATGATCAAGATGACGCCATGAGGACTACATCTGGGACATCCAAGAAATCAACCCGCCACCAGCTACCATGAAGACAGATGGCGTAACGGGTACAATAATACCACATTGGACAAGAGACATGTCTGATCACTGTCAGGTTTTATGAATTTCTTACATCACTATCTATCATCACTAACCCAGTTCCTGAATTGAGATGTCACATTTTAGGCGTAAGGTTAATGTAAACATATGCGCTTTCTCATTATCTTTTGTGCTTATTGACGGCGTTTTTCTTCTGAATTATAATGTCCTTTGTTCATGCCGCCGACTTGTGGTAGTGTGCTGAGTATGCCCCCCACCCACCCGCACCCCTCCTGCCTAACTGCTCATGCGATCTTCCAGAGATTATACCTCGTAAATAATTACCAGTCACAACATCACTTATGTTTTCAATCTGCTAGAAGTCAAAACTTAAAAGCTATCACCCATGGTGATAATTGCCTTTCCTTATCATGTTTACTCTCATTTGGGCGGCCTTCAAATTCCAACTCGACACGACACCTTCTCGCGGTTTGGCCCGTGAATAGGGGAGTTTCACTCCCTGAAACTAATGGCGAGCTCTGGGTCGTCGTCGGGGAACCCCTTCCCTTTGACTACCTCCCCGACGGCGACGACAAAGACAACACGGACGGATGATGACACAGACGGAGACGACCACGACGTGGGGGAACCCCTGCCCTCCCCATACGCTTGTGGCTGCAGGCCTGTCCACCCCTTGTCCCCCCGCGTCTCCCCTTACGTCCCTCCCTTCGTCTCGATTAGCCAACCATGTTGCATAAATATGAGACGTAAAGCAATATCCAATCAATCAATCAGAACAGCATTACGTCCGAGATATTAGTCCATTAGACACCACACACGATTTTTTTGTTTTACTACCCGGGTAACCCGCGGGTAAAGTGGACGGGTACCCGGGTCGTAAAAAAAGTCGGGTTTCGTCATCCCTAATTTCACTACCTACCCGGGTACATTGATTTCCGCGTATATCAAAATCCCTTCACAATCATGTTTGTATTTCCATCATGTTATGTTAATCATGTTATTTATACCATGTTCTTTGAATATATTATTTATTTTATAACTAATAGCTATGAAAAATGTGATTGTATACAAATTGTCTTGTATTTCAATAAATAATATATTTTTATTGTTAACCATGTGTTCTATTTTTGTAGTTACATTGTTAGTAAATTTAGTTTTTATATTTCAGAATAATAAGTAGAAATAGTAGGGAACTGCATTACCACATAACCTCAGTTAGTTAAAAGTCCGAGCAAGGCGCACCGCCACTAGTCTCAAACAGTTCTTCATGTCGCCTGCAGAGAGTAGCACATCTACGGGTGGAAGTATAGTAGTATCTATGCTCTGCATTGTCAAATCTGTATGCTTCCTCGATTGTTTGTTTACTTATTGTTTTACCTAGGCCTACTTGGAATAAGGCTACTAAGGACTAGGGCCTAGGCTTTCTTCAGCATTAGATGTAGACCTAGGCATATCAATATCATGGTATTATAAATTATCAAGTATAGGCCTAGGCCCTACTTGCATACGGCGGATCTTTGGCCTAGGCTTAGGCCTAGCCAGTGTTGATTTGTTGACATGAGAGAGGTTACGTAGGCAGGAGGCCGAATAAAGACACATGTCAGTATATTATGTGATTGTATTTATTTGTAGTAATAAACACGACAGTATGCCCTCCTTTCTCCTTACACGAATACACACAGCAATTTGGGCATTTTGCTTCCAACATAAAACTATGCAAACTGACAGCAGTAACAGTAGGCTGCTAACAGCTATGAGCAGCCATGACACCCGAAAGTTGGGCTATCACCGCCGTCTACATCCGCCTTTACAAAGTTTACATGCATTCAGACGGCGGTGGGGGGTTAGTACAATAGCGCAGCGTGGTGAGTAAAAGTCGCAGTGAACAAGCCAATTGGACAAGGCCTAGGCTTTTAGGACGAAAGCAGAATAGGCCCTAGGCCTAGGCCCTAGGCTAGCTAGGCGTAGGCCCTAGGCTAGCTAGGCCTAGGCGTAGAAACCACTCAATTTATAGGCCTAGGCCTAGGGCCGAGACCCAAAAATATTTTAATTTTACATTTACCTGGTTAACTTCTTAGACCTTGCTTCAGTTGCAAGCCATTTACGATCATCGCGCATACTGATGCACTGGGCAATAGTAAGCTGTTTTTCCCGCGGTGCAACACGCTGGGTTTGTGATGGGCCTAGGCCTAGAGCAAGAATGCTTGGCTAAACGTTTAGCCTCTTCTTGGGAAATTAAATTTTTATATTGAAGAGGATGTTTTGCACATAAATGCTTACGTAAGCTTGAAGTAGAGCCAGTAATGAGTTTTAATAACGTCGAACAGAATTTGCACTTGGCCTTGTTATCAGTGCCTCTTGCGAAAAACTGCCATATCAATGATCCCTGGAGGCCAAGTCTTGAGTCCACTCGTTTCGAGTCGAGAAGTGAGTCGAGTCGCTCATTCTATGTCACCGGTGACTTGGGGTAAACGATAATCGGTAGTCTTGGGACCTTTTTCACGGCTTGAGGCTCCGCCCCCAACAATCCCATAGTGACCAATAGAAAATTTTGTTACAAATAAAATCAATCAAATCACAGCTAGTTAGATTGAAATAATCGATCTCTTTATTATGAAAGCTGTGCTATTTTGTTTTTGGATTGTTGTTTTTGAAAGGTAGGCCTAGATATCCAATGTCAGATAATTTTTTAAATGGAAATATTTAATTTATACTTGGTGTTTGATCAATTTGGAAAGGGTTTGATGCATGTATTAATATGGGTACGTAAATTTGCCGGTTGCTAGCTCACCGTGTTACATCTATAATTGCATTTACAACGTTCAACTAGATTGATATGTCACAATTTATAACTACCAAATCAATAACAAACTGTTTTGATCGTCTCAAGTCGACAAAGTTCACAAGTCACCACCAAATACCTCGTGGTTTGAAACGTGAAAAAACATTCGTTCCAAGTCACCTTGCGACTCGTGAACTTGTCCCCAAGACTACCGATTTGGCGATTTTGAGCGACTTGGAGGAATTTCTCGTTTCAGAACGTGTGTGAGTTGAAACGAGTTGGTCTCAAGACTTGGCTTCCTGCCCCTGACCAAGAGCTCCAGGCCCTGCAGCTTCGTTGCCGTCTTCTTCCACTTCCACTTCCACCAAATCATCATCAACATTTGAATGATCACTATCATATTCATTTTCCATCTTGCCTCTACGAAAACTCGCTGGGCCTAGACCTGGCCTAAAAACGTAAAATTTCAGTGCCAATACAGGGCCACATGCCTCGTTTCTCAGGCGAGTCCGAGTCTAAAAAATGCGAAAATGGCGACAAGAAAAAATAAAGCACGTATCCAGTGTCGCCAATAGTGCAAATAGCACAAGACCAATACAAAGAGTTTGTTAGCACCTTTACTTACACTTCAAGGCTTATTTTCCGTTATTGAACAGTTAAAACGGGTCAAAATACTCGAAATAGGTAATGGAAGCAGTCTGGCTCATCTCGCAGCAAATCTGAATCCCAACAAATTAATAATGTTCGGGTGTAATTTTTGGTAAGTTGGCAATTCGGAAATAAAGTGCAATATAGTCGTTCGTTAGGCCTTGATGGGTGACCTATGAGGTCGATAAAAGTAGTTGGCGCGTCACGTAGTTGGGGACGTAGTCTAACCAAGTAACCCATGTTTGCTGTGCACTCAATAAGGAATTAATTAATAATTACTAACTATTATTTAAAAATAAAATATAATAAATAAATAATAATAATAATAATAATAATAATAATAAAAGTAATAAAAATATTATGCAATATAGCGGACGTGAAAAAATTCACAAAAACCTACAAAGCATTTAACGTTTCTATTTGAAATATAAAGGACTTTCATTTGAAAAGAAGTTTGATTATTCATCCAACAACAAAAAAAATATAAAGACCCGAGAAGACGTTTAATTAATTGTTATCACCCATGAACAAAAAAAACCTACAAAAACTTTAACGTTTCTATTTAAAATATAAAGTACTTTTACATGGAAAGGAGTTTTATTAATTATAATTAAAAAATAAACAAAAATAACCTTCAACACCTTTAACGTTTCTATTTAAAATATAAAGGACTTTTACCCGAAATGGGAGTTTTACATAAAGAATAGATTGTAAAAAAAAATTACCACCACGGAGATTTGAACCGGAGAACCTTGGACCAAGAGTTTAACCCGTTACCATCCTGCCACACGGTGCCGTGAGTGCGGAGCGCCTACAAACGTGTTGGGTGGTATGGACGATGGCCGCTGCAGCAGTCGGTAAGGCAGTCGAGTCACCCATCAAGGCCTAATCCGTCTTCCGTGCAATGACTACCGCAGCGCTATCTCTCGAGTTTTCGGGTGTACTACGTAGTACTCGGTGGCTCAGTCAACAACATTTTGTTATCGATCGTAGGTGGACTCGTGGCGGGAATCGATTTCGAGTAGCAACTACTCGATGGCGAGTCGAGTACCAATTACTCGACTCGACTCGAAATTTCGGGTACTCGCACACCACTACTAAATATATTTGATGTTCCTTTTCTAGTTGAAACCTGAATCCTATCTCGATCCTAGGTCTTTCCTAATTATCGGTAGGCCTACAGTGGTACCTACATGACTTGTCCATTTTTTAACTTCCTTGATACTTGTTAAAGAAAGACCTCATTTTTACTGTTATAAATACAGTAAAACCCCTATGTATCGTTTTTCAGGGTAGCTTACAAAAAAACGATGCAGTGAGGAAAACGGTCAAAACGGGAAAAGGAAAACCAATAAAACAATGTAATATGCCTAAAATTGAGTAAAATTTAAAAAAAAAATGAATTTTGAAATTTTCAGTCTAATTCATTGCCTACTCAAAATATCTGGATAATAATATATCAAGTATCTATTAGGCCTACAACTTTCAGAAGACAGTTATATATTAATAATTGTTGTACGTAAAGAAAATAAAAAGCTTGTCTTAGTGAGGTAAAAAATAAATATCAACATTGATGATAGACAAGTGTTGCTTCATGCGCGGGTGTAATGGCGCGTAAGCTATGAGTGCGAGAGAGACAGCCGCGGGAATCAGCGGCGCAAGAATCTACTCGTCGGGTCGAGACCTCACAGCTGACCATGCACGTGCTTGGTGAATGGATTGTCACGTTATCTGTTTTCTCGGTCGCTGCGCCCTATTGTCCGCGCTGTACTTGTGTTTAAAGAAGATTAAGTATTTTTCCGTTGATATCGATTAATGCTCCGTGCATGAAGATTACATTTCCCTGTATCTCTTCATTGACTCTGGGAACGATATTTACTACGATTTCGAATCGTGCTTGCGACGAGAGAAAATTGCACGGGCGACTGAACTGAATCCTTGAAGTCCCTAGGGAATGGTTCGGGTCTCCAAGGTCGAGATCGTCTCAGCTTCAAATGTTGCAGGCTAGCTGGTAGGGGCAGCCGGCAGTGTTATATCCGAGAATAAGACACGGCAACTCAACTCATATAACACTCGCGCTACAGTTAAACAAGTGTTGTATTGACATCATCATTGATTAAAAACAATGATCTTGTAATTATTATTATCGCATTCGCGTAAGAAATACATGGCACTCTGAGAGAGAATGTGTAGTGTCTGAGCTGGCAGGCCGGCCGAGAGAGGAGAGGAGAGGAGAGAAGAGAGTGAGAGCCGTGCCACTGGCAGCGCGAGTGGGAGGGGAGGGGTAACCAGTCTCGTAGGCGGCAGCTGCCGGCGGGCGGGGAGGTGAAGTGAACCGGGGCTACAGGGTTACAAAAAAAATCGTGCCCCGCTGTCGGGTGATGTATTTTTCCCTTTCCGGAAATTTGTGCTTTGTCCCCCGGGCGGTTCATCAAAGGCGAAAACGATACATTTGGGTAATTTAACATTTAGAAAAAACAAAAAAATTTTTAAGATTACCCGGGGAAAACGTCCCATTGAGGGAAAAGTGGATGCGGGAATTTTTAACATTGTTTAAAAGGGGTTTTTTCAAAAAATTTTCAAATTGCGATCATTGGGGGGAAAATGGAAAATTTCCCGGGGAAAGATCCAAAGGGGTTTGACCCGTTTAAAAATAAAGCCCCATCTTCCCCGCTACTCCGAAAATGGGTCAGCGTGGGGCTGCCCTCCCGTTTTTTATTGTCCCCCTTTTTGTTTAAACCCTTTGTTTTTTCTCGCACACCTCAGGACCAGACGGGCACCCCCTTCCCTCTTCCGAGCAAAATCTTCCGCCCCTACTCCAGAGCTTTGGGGCAGCATGACCAGGCTGCCCTCGTGTCACCCACAAATTCGAGGACCAAAACGACTCCCATCCCCGATCAACGGAAAATGTCGCCCCAAAATCTGAGGGGGGGGGGGGTTCCCCCCGAAGGGTCCTCAGCAGCAAAGGGGGAGTTGGATCGCCCTGAACAGAGGATTTCGACAACTGCAGCAACTCAACCCAAAAGCCGATAAGAAACTCCCCCGCTCAGGGGCCCTGGACTACCCAGGGGTCAGGGAAAATCAAAAGAGTTTTCCCGGGGCCCCCCTCCTCAGCCGCAAGGAGGAGTTTGGGTCGCCTGAACAAAAAGGGACGACAAACTGCCCGCAACTCAAGCCCACGCAAAAAAGATCTCCCCTCAGGGGCGTGGACTAACCCCGGCTCAGGTAAAATCAGAGAGTTTTCCCCGGGCCCAAACTCCCCCAGCCCGCAAGGAGGAAATTGGATCGCATGAAAAGGGATTTCACAAAATGCCAACTCAAGCCCCCCGCACGATAAAATCTCCCAAAATCAGGGACGGGACATAACCCCGGCTCAGGTAAGACAGAGAGTTCCCGGCCCAAAATCCTCAAACAAAAAGGAGGATTGGATCGCATGAACCCGGGGGTTTCGACAAGCGGGAGCAAATCAAGCCCAAGCACAAATTTAAAATCTCCAGCCCCAGGGGGCGTGGACTAAACCCGGTAGGTAAAAATCAGAGAGTTCCCCCCGGGCCCAAACTCCTTTTTAGCAGCAAGGAGGAGTTGGGATCACATGAACAAAGAGTAAAGACAAGCGCAGCAACTCCAAACCCCCCACGATAAGAAACCCCCCCAGCTCAGGGACGTGGGGCATACCCCGGCCCCCAGGTAAATCCCAAAAGTTCCGGGCCAAGCTTTTCGCAGCAAAGGGGGTTGGGTCGCATGAACAAGGGGGTACGACAAGTTGAAGCAACTCAAGCCCACGCACGATAAGATCTCCCAGCTCAGGGGGCGTGGCAACCCCGGCTCAAAGGGAAGATCAGAGAGTTCCCCGGGCCCAAACTCCTCAGCCCCGCAAGGAGGAGTTTGGGGTTCGCTTTAACAAGGGGTACACAAGGGTGAAGCAATTTTAAGCCCAAAGCACGTAAGATCTCCCAGGTCAGGGACGGGGACATAACCCCGGGGTCAGGTAAATCAGAGATTTCCCCGGGCCCAAGGGTCCTCAGCACAAGGGGGAGTTGGGTCGCAAAGAAAAAAGGGTACACAAGCTTTTAGAACCAAGCCCTTTCGCACCCAAAAAGGGGTCTCCCCCGTTTAGGGGCGTGGACATACCCGGGTCAGGTAAAATCAGAGGTTCCCGGCCCAAGCTCCTCAGCACCAAAGGGGGAGTTGGATCGGGATTAACAAGATGAAAGAACGGAGGATGGGTCGGGGGTTTCCCTCATTTTTTCCCCTTGCGGGGCCGGGCTGCAGGGGACGGGGGGTCCCCAAACTTTGGGTACGTGTTTGCAAGGGTCTGAGGAGATCCAGTCGAGGGGCCCCCGAGCCCCAAACTTTGCCGGGAGATGGCTCGGAGTTTCCCCATTCTGTCCCTTTTGCCGGGCCGGGCTGGGACGGAGTCCAAGCTGGGTACGTGTCGCAAGGAGTCTTTTGGGGGATCCAGTCGAGTCTGCTCGAGCCCCAGCTAGACGAGGAGATGGCCCGGGGTTTCCTCTTTTTGTTTTTCCCCTTGCAGGGCCGGTCTGCGGGCACGGGGTCCAAGCTGGGTACGTGCGCAAGGGGGCTGGGGGAGATCCCTCGAGTTTGCTCGAGTCCCCGCCCAACGAGGAGATGGCTCGGAATTTTTTCCCCAAACTTGGTTTTCTTTCAGGTTTCCCGGGCTGCAGGGGACGGAGGGCCAAGCTGGCTACGTGTCGCAAGGGGTTGGGGGAGATCCAGTCGAGTCGGGGAGAGTCCCAGCTAGGGCGAGGAGATGGCTCGGGGGTTTCCTCCCTCTTGTTTTCCCCTTTCGGGGCCGGGCTGCAGGGCACGGAGTCCGCGGCTAAAGTGTTTTTTTTGAAAGGGTCTGAAAGGGGGAAACCCCGGCGAGTCTGCTCGAGCCCCCGCTAGACGAGGGGATGGCTCGGGTTTTCCCCTTTTTCCCTTTTTTCCCTTTCAGGGCCGGTCCCGCCCCGGGGTTTCCCAAACTGGCTACGGGTCGCCCCCGGGGTCTGAGGGGGATCCAGTCGAGTCGCCCCGAGGCCCCCGCTAGAAAGGGAGATGGGCGGAGTTTTCCCCATCTTGTTCCTTTGCAGTCCGGTTTTGCACGGAGTCCCCAAACTGGGTACGTTCCCCAAGGGGCGGGGGGAGGGTCCAGTTTGAGTCTGCTCGAGGGCCCCACTAGGCGAGGGGATGGCTCGGAATTTCCCCCCATCTTGTTCCTCTTGCAGGTCCGGGGCCTGCAGGGCACGAAAATCCAAGCTGGGCCCACGTGTCGCAAGGAGTCCCCAGGAGACCCCGTCCCAGTCTGCTCGAGGCCCCCGCTAGGGCGAGGAGGGTTTCCTTTGGGTTTTTCCCCTCTTTTCCCTCTTGCAGGGGTTCCCGGGCGGCAGGGCAACCGGGGGGGTCCAAGCTGGCTACGTGTCGCAAAAGGGGTGAAGCCAGTCGAGTCTGCTCGAGCCCCAGCTAGAAAGAGGAGATGGCTCGGGGTTTCCTCATCTTTTTTCCTCTTGCAGGTCCCGGGCCCGCGGGCACGGAGTTTAAGCTGGCTACGTGTCGCAAAAAAAAGGGGTCTGAGGAGAATTTCCCTTTGAGTCTGGGTCGGGCCCCCGCTTTGAAGGGGGGATGGGGCCGGGGTTTCCCCCATCTTTGGGTTTCCCCTTTGGGAGGGCCGGTCTGCAAGGGGACGGAGTCCAACTGGCTACGTGTCGCAAGGAGTCCCGAGGAGATCCGGCGAGTCTGCTCGAGCCCCGCTAGACGAGGAGATGTCTCGGAGTTTCCTATCTTGTACCTTTAGGCCCCGGGCTGCAGGGCACGGAGTTTCCCCGCTGGCTACGTGTGCAAAGGGGTTTAGAGATCCTCGGGGCTGGGGGTTTTGAGCCCCCAGGCTAAAACGGGGGGGAGGGGGGGGGGGAGGGGGGGTTTTTTTTAATTTTTTTTGCCCGGGCGGTCTGCTTGGCCCCCGGGAGCCAAGTGGCTGGGTTTTTTGGAATTTTTCCCCGGGTTTTCGCAAGGAGTCTGAGGAGATCCAGTCGAGTCTGCTCGAGCCCCAGGGGAAAATGAGGAGATGGCTCGGGGGTTTCCTCATCTTTTTCCTCTTTCAGGTCCGGGCTGCACGGGGGGTCCCAACTGGCTAAAGTGTCGCAAGGATTTTGGGAGATTTTCCCTCAGTCTGCCTCCCCCCCCCCCCCCCCCCGCTAGACGAGGAGATGGCTCGGGGTTTCCCCATCTTGTCCTCTTGCAGGTCCGGTTTCAGGGGGCGGAGTCCGCCGGTACGTTTTCGGGAAGGAGTCGGGGATCCAGTCCGGGGTCTGCTCGAGCCCCCGCTAGGAAAGAGGAGAAAGGGTCGGAAATTTTTCCCCATCTTTTTTCTCTTCGGTCCCCGGGCTGCACGGGGGTCCAAGCTGGCTACGTGTCGCAAGGAGGGCTGAGGAGACCAGTCGGTCTGCTCAGCCCCCCTAACGAGGAGTTTGGGTCGGGTTTCCTCACTTTTCCTCTTGCAGGTCCGGTTTTGCAGGGGGAAACCCAGTCCAAAACTGGCTTTCCCTGTCGGGAAGGAGTCTGAGGGATCCAGTGAGTTGCTGGGCCCCCCCCCCCAGCTGGGCGAGGAGATGGGCCCGGGTTTCCTCATCTTGTTTCCCCCCTTGCAGGTCCGGTTTTGCCGGGGACGGAGTCCAAGCTGGGTACGTGTCGCAAGGAGTTTTGAGGAGATCCGGAGTCGGGTCGAAACCCCAGCTGGGCGAGGGTCTGGCTCGGGTTTTCCTCATCTTGGCCTCTTGCAGGTCCGCTGAAAGGGGACGGAGTCCAAACTGGCTACGTTCCGGGAAGGAGTCTGAGGAGATCCTCGAGTTGCTCGAGCCCCAGCAGACCCAGGAGGGTGGCCCGGAGTTTTTAAACTTGTTCCCTTGGGAGGGCCCGGGCCCGCTCGGATTCCCAAATTGGGTACGGTTTTGCAAGGGTTCGGGGGAGATCCAGTCGAGGCGGGCCCAAGCCCCAGCTAACGAGGAGATGGCTCGGGGTTTCCCCCATCTTTCCCTCTTGCAGGGGGGGGTTTTCAGGGCCCCCGTAGTCCCGCCCCGGGGGTACGTGGCGCTAGGATCGGGGGGATCCAGCGAGTTGCTCGGCCCCCTACACAGGAGATGGTCGGAGTTTCCCCATCTTGTTCCCCTTTCAGGGCCCGGTTTCAACGGAGTCCAAACTGGCTACGTGTCGCAAGGGGTCTTTAGGAGATCCAGTCCGGGGTCCGCTCCCAGCCCCAGCCCAGACGAGGGGGATGGCTCGGGTTTCCTCTCTTGTTCCCCTTGCAGGTCCGGGCCCGCCCGGGCACGGAGTCCAAGCTTTGGGTTTCGTTCCAAGGAGTCTGAGGAGATCCAGTCGAGTCTGCTCGGGGCCCCCGGGGTAGACGAGGAGATGGCTCCCCCGGGGTTTCCTCATCTTGTTTTCCCCTTGCAGGTCCGGTCTGCAGGGGCGGAGCCAAGCTTGGGGTACGGTTTGCCCAAAGGGGTTGAGGAGGGTCCAGGCGAAATCTGCTCGAGCCCCCCCTAGACGAGGAGGGCTCGGAGTTTCCGTCTTTTTCCTCTTGAGGTCCGGGCTGCAGGGGGCCGGGGTCCAAGCTGGCTACGTGCGCAAGGAGTCTGAGGGGGGATCCAGTTTGAAATCTTTCTCGGGCCCCCGCTAGACGAGGGGAGGCTCGGAGTTTTTTTTTCATCTTGTTCCTCTTGCAGGGCCGGTCTGCCCGGGCCCCGAAATTTCCAACTGGCTTTCGTGTCGCAAGGGGTTAGGAGATCCAGTCCGAGTCTGCTCGAGCCCCCGCTAGACGAGGAGGGTTGGGTCGGAGTTTTTTTCCCTTTTTGTTCCTCTTGCAGGTCCGGTCTGCAGGGCACGGAGTCCAACTGGGGTACGTGTCCAAGGGGTTTTTGAGGAGATCCATTTTAGTCTGCTTTGAGCCCCAGCTAGAGAGGAGGATGGCTCGGAGTTTCCTTAAACCCTTTTTCCTCTTGCCGCCCCCGGGTTTCAGGGGAGGAGTCCAAACTGGCTAAGTGTCGCAAGGAGTCTGGGGGAGATCCCGTCCCAGTCCCGTTCGAGCCCCAGTAGAGAGGAGATGGCTGGGAGTTTCCTCTCTTGTTCCTCTTGCAGGTCCGGTCCCGCAGGGGACGGTGGGGCCAGCGGCTACGTGTCCCCCAAAGGGGTTTTGAGGGGGATCCGGCGAGTCTGCTCGAGGGCCCGCTAGGGCAGGAGATGGGTCGGGTTTCCTCATCTTGTTCCTCTTGCAGGTTCCCGGGCTCAGGGCACGGGGTCCCCAAACCCGGCTACGTGTCGCCCAAAGGGGTCTGAGGAGACCAGTCGAGTCTGCTCAGCCCCACTAGACCAAAGGGGAAAGGTCGGAGTTTTCCCCATCTTGGTTTCCCCATCTTGTTCCTCTTGCAGGGCCGGGCTGCAGGCACGGTGTTCCCAAACTGGCTACGTGTTTGAAAGGGGTCTGAGGAGATCCCGGCGATCTGCTCGAGCCCCAGCTAGACGAGGAGATGGGTCGGAGTTTCCCCCTCTTGTTCCTCTTGAGGTCCGGTCCCGCAGGGCACGGAATCCAAACTGGCTACGTGTCGCAAGGAGTTTTTAGGGGATCCCCGTCGGTCTGCTCGAGCCCCAGCTAGGGCAGGGGGTGGCTCCCGGGGTTTCCCCCATCTTGTTTCCCTTGCAGGTCCGGTCTGGGGGGGAAAGGAGTCCAAGTGGCTACGTGGGCGCAAGGGGTCTGAGGGATTTAGTCGAGTCTGCTCCCACCCCGCTAGACGAGGAATGGGGTTTGTGGGATCCACTCCCGACTTTTTTTTTGCTAGACCACAAACCCGGTGGAGACGCCCGGGAAACTCCCGCGGAGATCGAGCGAAACGAGGCCCAAACTGCCCGCTGGGGGGAGTCCGATCTTTTTTATTCAAAAATCCCCTATTTAAAAGGGGAATTTAGTTAATAAATTGCTGACAAGTAATAATTGCTTTTAAGATAAGAGCTTTAATTTTAATTGTTGTTGTTCGTTGTTTTGCTGTGGTCGCACATTCATATCATTCCTTGTAGTGAAGTTGTGAAGTAAGAATTAGTGAATAATGCCATGTTTGATTGAAACATTTTTGACATTTTTTTCATTTGTTTTTTAAATAAAATTTTTTTTTTTTTTTCCATTTTTTTTCTTTCCCCTTTTCTTTTAATCCCTTTCAAAACACGGACCAGGGAAGCTGTTGAGTTTCCCCTTTTCCCAGATTTTGACTACTATTGGGGATTTTTCTCCTCTCTTTGCCAGTAAAACGCCTTTCATTACCGTGCACTTCACAAAGGGGCTGGGAAACCATTGCAGCCTACCCCTCTCTCTGGCACATAAAATAGCCTTTGCAGCAGTACCCTTGCCCTTCTTTCACCTCATAATCCCAACCCTCTTTTTTACTACAAAGTCCCGAAATTTCTGCCTTTGGGGTCGGACATTATCACTATTATGATTACTATATCCTGTTGTGTATGTTGTCTTGTAGCGAGCAGCCGCAGCATGCAGCAGGCGCTGAGTGAACAGTGTATGTTGTCTTGCAGCGAGCAGCCGCAGCATGCAGCAGGCGCTGAGTGAACAGTGTATGTTGTCTTGCAGCGAGCAGCCGCAGCATGCAGCAGGCGCTGAGTGAACAGTGTATGTTGTCTTGCAGCGAGCAGCCGCAGCATGCAGCAGGCGCTGAGTGAACAGGAGCAGCTTCGCACCGACCTCTCTACCGCGCGACGTCTGGCGGAGTCGACGCAGACCAAGCTGACGGCGCACACAGAACACCTGCAGCAGCTGAGAGAGCAGAAGAACGCTCTTGTGGAGGAACAACTCAGGGTGAGTCAGTCAGTCTGTCAATTAAACTATTGAGCAGTCAGACTGTCGGTTAGTGAGTCAGGCAGTCAGGTAGTTAAGACTATCGGTCTGTCAGACAGTCAGGTAGTTACAGTTAGACTATCGTCATTCATTCAGGTAGTAAGACTATCGGTCTGTCAGACAGTCAGTTAGTTAAACTATTAGTATTCAGCAGTCAAGACTATCAGGCAGGCAGTCAGACTAGTGGTCAGTCAGTCAGGTAGTAAGAAGTTATCAATCAGGCCATCAGACTATTGGTTCTGTCAGTCAGGTAGTTAGACTTTTGATCACGCAAGTAGGCAGGCTGTCTACTTGAGTGTTCTTACTTAAATACAAGCAGAAACCAAAATGACATTGATTGTTTTAATGAAAGACTGCAGAAACGATCCTTAGGTGGTAGGTGGCTGCCGAATTTCTTGATTAATAGACACATGAATATACTATTATACAGAAAAACACGAGACGTTTCGACATGAGATGTTGTCCATTCAAGAGAGAAAGGAAGATGGCCACTATTGGATGTGTTTGCCTTATCTTGTTGTGCCATCATATTGAACCGTGTCCTCTCTTCTCAGATCCAGGGTGGAATCGGCCAACGCAAGCAGCTGGAGGAGCGTCTCCAGGAACTCCAGGGCCACGAGGTTCTCATCGCGGAGGAGATCGACAGACTCCAGACCGAGATGGGACCGGCCCGGACCAAGCTGGAGGCGGCTGTACGGGAGAAGGACCAGGCCAAGCAGGATAACCGGGAGACCGTGGACTCGGCACGGAGGAAGGTGGGCATGTCCGGAGAGGCGGGGATAGATGGACAGTGACAACATTTGGAAACTTTCAATGTCAATTTTAATTAGGGCTTGGCAAAAAAATCGATACTTCGATATGATATCGATAATTGGAAATATTTTTGATATTGACATTTGATTTCATATCGAAATATCAAAATTTACACAAAAAATGCAAAATTTCGTAATTTTGGTGGAGGTGCCAGGTAGGTAGTCTGAATCTTAATAAAAAGGTTAAAAGAATTGGAATCGATCATTGTGACCTAAGAATTGATTCCCAAGAAAAACAAATTTAACTGTATGTGCTGTTATTTTGGCAGTCTATTAACTTGGAGCCCGTGATATGTTTCCCGCCTGCCGTCGTGTGCGATGGACGTCTGGCAGGGCGAAGAAGGAACAGTAGACACGTGGTTCACCGCTCTGTCAAGACCAGAAAACGTTATTTAACCCATTGAAGTACCATTTAATTTCTTTAAGAAATTCAGGTTCTTAGAGTACAATATGAAATTCTAATTTTTTTTCTGATAATTTTAATACTTTTTTTTTCGGGGCAATATTTCGAAAATTTTGGCAAATTTTGGATTTGACGTAGCCCATTAATTTTAAATTAAACAGTGTTATTTTCTATGCTTGGCTGGAAATATATTTTTTTCTGATTTTTTTCATACTTGTAACATTTTTGTACCGGTAGTTAAAAAATTGAGCTTGTTAGCCTTTTTTGAAATTACTGAGATTTTCAAAATTTCTTTGTTTTGTTCTTTTCCACCCTTTTAGATTTTGGATCATAAATAAAATAGAATTCATTCTAGCCATGCAATTCTCAAGATTTTAAAAACAAATTTTTGAACGACAAAATGTTGATACCTTTTTTTCAAAATTTTGCTTTTTTGCATTTTTTGCACCCCTTAAAATTCCCCTGAAAAATGGACGAGTAGGACTCGTCGAAGTACACTAAATGGGTTAAAAACTGTTGAGTAACGAATCAGTTCCGACAATTTGGAATCGATTCATTTATGTCATCTAGGGATGTGCGAACGTTTGAAATTCGAACTTGAACTTTTTTAAGTTCAAGTTCGGTTTGAGTTCGAAAAAAAAAAAAAAAATTACTAATTTGTAGTGGTGTGTGGTCACATATTATTTGACAAGTCAAAAAATGGTTCCCAGTTTACAGGTACAAATTTAAAAACAAAAAAATGGATGGTGGAGGTGCCGGTCCAGAAGTTACATACTTTCTTGGTGGAGGTGCCGGTCCAGACTTATCACTTTTTTTTACCTATTATGACGGTTTGATATACCTTTAAGTTGGGTTCGAGTTCGATACAGTTCAAAATTTTTGTAAAGTTCGAAGTTTGTTTTTTTTAAGTGGGAAAGTCCGAAGACAAAATAGTGGGTTTGCACATCCCTAATGTCATCCCTACTATCTATGTCACAATTGACTGAATTTCTTTTGATCAAGCACTTTGTGTTTACACCGTGTTTTGTTTGTCCGTCAGCTCTCCGAGCAGCAGAAGCGGATCGACGAGATCCAGAGCTGGCACCGGAGCATCGAGGACTACGAGCGGAGGGGGATGTCCAACAAGTTGTCAGCGGCCCAGGCTTCGCTGACCAAACTGGAGCGCGAGAAGGACAAGATACGCCTGGAGAAGGACGAGCAGGCCGCCAAGATAGACTCCATCAAGAACGATCTGGCCTCACAGCAGGTAGGCCGAGTCATGCCTTGTGTTATCCCGACTCCATCAAGAACGATCTGGCCTCACAGCAGGTAGGCCGAGTCATGCCTTGTGTGACAAGTTTTGTTCGGGTCATGGTGGACCGGTGGACCCAATAATTTTTTTGTTAATTGCTAAATTAATTACTGGTTAGCCTGAATGAAATATATTTTTGTGTTTAGCGGGTGAATACCCCTTTAAGTTTGTCTCTATCGCTCTCTGCGTGTGTCGTTTGCAGGTGAGAGAGCGGGAACTAACGGACAACCTAAAGCTGCGACAGAAGATTGAGGAAGAGAAGGAGCTAGCGGTGGACATTGCCAGGCTGGAGGAGCGCATGGGGAGCCTAGATCCCAAGTCACTGATCCTGGAGAAGACAAGGCTGAAGAAGGAGGAGGATGCCATTACCAAGGATGTAAGTAGGCCCTACTGTTCTACTAAGTTTGAAAATGTAAAAAAAATGTATTGTGCTTTTTTTAAATAAAAACGGAAATTGGTTTAAACTAGTGATGACATCGGGTATTCGGGTACCCAACTCATACCGACTCCTGCTGGAGTAGACTCCATTTTTAAGGAGTCGATTCCTTCAAAAGTGGGTTGCTGTGTCCGATATTGGCGGTTTGTTTGAAGTTTTTGTGCACAGCTGGTTACTCCTTCCCCGTCCCCCTCGCCTACGCGCTATAGTGTGGACCAGATAAGCTGTCGCTCGCCGAGGGATCGCAGCACTGTCGTCCACGCACTATGGCCACAGGATCGGCAAAAAGTAAATAAAATAACGGTCTCTTTAACTGCTTTCGGAGAAAAACACGACTATTTTAAAGCCAAGGCCTGCCCAATATATCCTAAAAATAAAGTATTTATGAAGTGTACGAATAAAATCAAGACATTTTGATGCTCCTAAACATTGACATCACATCTGGCGAGGTTGGCATTATAAACAGCTGGAACTTTGGACACACCATTACCAACAAGGCAAAAAACACTTTCGAAATCGTGATTACTTAAAATCATTATTTCGCTAAAATACTGACTCTGTGGGACGAACTACTTTATTCACAGCTTATAAAATGTTGATTTATGTGATGATAACATATCATGATAACATGACCAAATACGGTAGGCCCTACCTAATGCCCATTGTGTGTAATTGTCAACGTTGGCGTCCGTGCTCTCGCTTGACCTTGACGTGTGACAGCTTATCTGGTCCCACCTATAGCTCGCGCTCCTTCCTCGCTCTCTCTCTCCTCTCTCCTCTCTCACTCTCTCTCACTCTCACTCCTCACTCACCAACTCACTCTCTCTCTCTCACCAACTCACTCTCTCTCTCTCTCTCTCTCTCACCCTGACTCTTGTCGCGACCTTGGTCTGGACATTGTAGTGTAAATCGAGTCGCCCGCTTCTTTGTTGGATGAGCGAAGCGAAGATTCCATTTCACTACACTGGCTGTTTGTTAACACGATTCCGGCTAAACCGATGCTCCAATCGCGATGAAATTTTGTGGAGGCCTTCGAAATCTCTGAACTTAGAACTGCCACATTTTTTAGTGCAATCGAAAAATTATTTCTCATGAAAATCGCAATTTTACGATTTTTTAGTTTTTAAAAAATTTCTTTGACTTATAACACCTACATGCTTTATCCGATTGTAATGATTTTTTCACACAACCTTAATTTTATGAATTAATATATTTGTGTGAAATTTGAGCGTACGTAATCGAATAATTATTTCTTATGAAAATCACAATTTTACGATTTTTTTATATTTTTTAAATTTCTTTGACTTATAACACCTCCCCTACATGCTTTATCCGATTGTAATGATTTTTTCACAGAACCTTAATTTTATGAACTAGTATATTTGACGATTTGTGTGAAATTTGAGCATAATCGAATAATTATTTCTTATGAAAATCGCAATTTTACGCTTTTTTTCATTTTCAAACGATTACGCTCATCCAACAACGTGCCTGAAAAAGCGTTTGCGAAGCTTCGTAGTGAATTGAATGAGATTGCTCTTTATTTATTTATTTATTTATTTATTTATTTAACGTCTATCCTATTCAGTTATAAAAAACTGATTTACAAAGGAGGACAACTAAATCTCGTTGTCTCGTTATCTGATCTCATACCGTAAACATAACAAATCAGCGAGAGTCTTGGCCGGGCCTAGAGACAAGCGAGCTAGTTATATGTAGTTGGCGGCATGGGAGGAGGGGGGGGGGGGGACGGCCGGACAGCGTTGTGCAACAAGAGCAACATTCTCCTCCCAAGCAGACAGTACAGTGCAGCAAGTTGCTCGCTCCTAGTCTTTCTCCACAATTAGTCAGAAAATAAATACATACTTATTTGGTATTGTCTTTTTTTCTAATCAATTTATGTAATGGTGCTGTGAAGGAGCTTACCTACTTTATTCGTACCTGAACATGCTTACTCCTCTTTAGATTAGTGATTTTATTTTTATTTATTAGATGGTGATAGTACTACTCTTGCACGTCACGCTTATAACTACTTGGCGTTGTTTGTTTTTACAGCGGAACGTCGCGGTGGGAAGGATGTCTACGTTAAAAGATACAATGGCCGCCCTACGCAGAGAGCTGCAGAAGGATGTATTCAAGAACGCAGAAACCAACTATAGAAACGTTCTCATCGAATCCACGGTAAGACTCAGTCGCACGTCATCAAAGTTATTAGAGACCACCATTAGCTATGGGTGAAAATGGCCTAGGCTATATTTTATTTAAAACAAAAATGTTTTTTTAAATCATAATATCAGCCATATATATTTATTGTTTGTAAATATGCTCTTAAGAATACATTTTGAGCAGCATCATGGTGAAAGCAGTGACTACAACTGTCTTATTTACATCCAGATGGCGTGGATTGGCTGTGTACTGACATTATGGTATGATTTGCACTAGTGGAGTATTTGTACTCAGTTGTAATATGCATTATAATAAATAAAAAATAAAAATCACTTGCTGTTTGAAAATAAATGCGCCGGAAAGAGAAAATGGCAAACTTGAAAAGCTTCTACAAATTAAACCATTCGCTTTAGAAACTTTTACACGCCTTTCCAGTCTTTTGTAGATAAATCTGTATCTGTTTCATATACTTGCCTACATATTAAAAATCAAGCCCACTTCCCTATTGGTAGGCCTACGTTATTACTACTATAATTTTTGTGATTTAAAATTTGTGTGCGAAAACAAAATTAAGATGTTCTTGGGCATCTGTACTAGGGAAACGCCAAAGTCGTTGTGTGGACGAGTGAGTGAGCCATGTGTTGAGTTACCCGGTAACATTTCTTTTCTTCCCCTTACCTTAGGCCTCCCTATAGCCTATCATAGGGTACGTTCCGTAAGTTGTTCAATATGCTATTTGCGTGCTTGACCCCTTCCAAAGCTGTTGAATATGCTATGCTTGGCGTTCCGTAACATGGTTTGTGAGCATATTCAGCATACTCAATATGCTCGAGGTTTTAACTTGAGCATTCCAGCATATGGGAGAATTGGCGGTATTTTAAAATAAAAAATGGCGGATCACCTAATTAAATTGTTATGTATCGTTCTTTGACGTGACAAAACCCAATAAAACTTGCGTAATAGTTGTTTACCTGAGCCAGCCGCTTGAATAAACAACGGTAAGTCACTTACACTTACTTAATAACTTAAATTCCTTATATGACGGACTTAACCTAAAAATTGCGTAAAATATATTTGCAGCACCAGTGGCAACGCGCATGCGCGCCTCCCTGAAAACAGCCATACTCATGCTCGACGTGTTGCGAAAGTATATCGTGCTTAAAGATGCTTTAACGTGCTGGAGAATTGCCAGCACCAAAGCATATTCAACAGCTTTCGGAATGTACCCATAGGCTACAGTGGAGCATTTTGGCCTAAACTATGGCCTAAACTTTTACACAACTCACGGACCCAACAATCTACCATTAAGCAAGACCCGGCAGTCACACGGAATATTCAGTTGAAGACTGCCAACAAACAGCAACCTCCGGCACAGTGATTTCCACCAATACCCTATTATTTATACGAATATAATTATCAAACTTAAATGCAAATGTTCCCGGGTACTCACCACATGACTCGCTCACTCGTCTAACTACGACTTTGGCGTTTCCCTAGTCTAGTTGGCTAAAAGGCGCCTTGTAGCCGAAATGTGGGAGACGTGGGTTCAATCCCCTGGTCGGGAAAGATTTTATTTCTAGATTGTATTAAAAAAATAATTAAACATGTTTTGAAATTCATATAACGCAGTGTAGTCCATCATCTGTGGCAATAGGGCCTACTATGGTAAACATAGCCAGTATGAAATACGTGAAAATATTGCAAGGTTTACTCAATCTACGAGCGGAATTTGGGGTACCTTGACGTCCAACATTCGACAGACCTTGCATGGGCACGGCATTACAACGGCCAGGCGAAAAACAAACAAAAAATATATTTTCAAAATCTAAAACATTGTCGTTAAAATAATTCCTAAACATTGGATGTCTTTTTTTCAGTTTATCATTTCTTGTAGGTTTAAATCGCAATGAATCTTGCTGATTTTGTTAGCAGTTCTCAATAAACTCGTACCGGATGTCTGTTTAAAATTTCAACGCAATCTGTTCAGCGATTCGGCTGATTTTCAACGTACACACACACACACACACACGCACGCACGCAGAAAAAACAATTAGGGCCGTTTAAGTCGAATGGAAATCACTACGTTCGCTACGCTCACTCGTTCAATAAAGTACGGAGTATAGTACTTGATTGTGCTTATTGTGTCTTACGAGCAGGTAGAGAAGATCGCTGCGGACGACCTTCACAAGTACGTCTTGGCGATCGAGTGGGCGTTGGTGAAGTTTCACCAGGAGAGAATGAAGACAGTCAACGGAATCATCCGAGAGCTTTGGCGACAGATTTACCGCGGCAACGACATCGACTATGTCGAGATCAAGACTGATGCGGATCTCACAGGTGAGGACGTCCTTCTTTTACTCTCATTGTCGTTACAAATAAACAGTTACACTCGTTGGTCTTGTCTTGTTTTTGCTTTCAATGCAGTAGGTCCAGGGTTCGATTCCCGCTAAAGTCAGAAGTTTTTTAACTTCTGATTTGGACTTAAGTCCATCAGTCCTTGTCTTAGGAATTTGTAAACGGTGACTTTGGAGCCGTCCTTGCAACGAGGCACATAATAAATTTAAAGTTGTTCTGAATCGGCCTTGTTGATTCTGGCGTTGATCCGCGGGTGTTCGCACTGCCCATACCACTGATTGCCAGTCTTGGGGAGAAGCGCGCTACATGTAGCATGCTACTTTTACGTGTAGCGGAGCCAGTAGCGCGCTACTTTATTAAGGGGGCATATTGTAGCGGTAGCATGCTACAATTTTTGTAGCGTTAGCGTGATATTTGCGCTACTTTTTAAGTTCCGGGGCCAGCAGTCCCAGTACCACGTAAAGTCAAAAGTCGGCACTGCAAACTAACTTGTAACGCCCGCCGCGCCACGTCATGTGGTCGCCTTGTAGACCGGCCCGTAATCTCGTCTCACTTCCACACCATCTCCCTCGCTCTCTCCCAGCGAGCCTCTGTCTCTCTCTCTCTCTCTCTCTCTCTCTCTGCGTCGTCCGAAGGATGCGAGCGATCGCCGATCTGTCACATCGTGTGAGCTGACTTTACCAAAATATTGCAGTGATTAGATTGCGTGGTGCATCTTGAGTGCTATTTCAGGGTCGTAAACAAAGGTGTATCCACGATAATTAGAAGTCGTATTATTGATTTAGAGCATAAGCCGCTCAATAATTACGCCAATCGTCTGAATTGCATATTAAAATGAAGTGATTAGTGTCATAGCCTATCCCTCCTCCCTTGGGACATTCCAGGCTATATAGCTATTGTACGGCCTATTCCGAACCTTGTTTGTCGCATTCTTCTGCAGTGATTCCGCGAAAAACACGTTTTTGAAAATAAGAAATGCAATATGAATGTTGATCATTAGGCCTAGACCAGGGCATAGCCTAGCCTAAACGTTAAAAGAACGCCTTCTATCACAATGGAAACCGAAACTATGTGCTTTTGATGATAGGTCACGATCGAGTTGATGTAAATGGAGTTAAAAATCATCGTGGCACGACGTCAAAAGGCTTTAAAAACGGGATAATTTGGGATCTTGACGACCCCCGATTAAACGGGAACATGTAGCGGAAAAGTAGCGCGCTATATTTCGTGAGTAGCGCGAATGTAGCGTCGCTACATCTGAGAAAAAAGTAGCGAAGCTACTTTTTCGGGGCATGTAGCGTTAGCGATAGCATGCTACTTTTAAAAAGTAGCGACCCCAAGACTGCTGATTGCTATATTTCTAGGGGTGTGCGAACCTTGACTTTTTTTTCGAACCGAACCTCGAACCGAACCTTGAGAAAAATTTCGAACCTCGAACCGAACCGAACCTCTAGGAATATTTTTTTATTAAAACTAAATAAAAATAAGGTAACAACTTTACATTAGCTGCAGTTGTCATCAGCAGGTGAAAAGTTTTGTGGCCCCCAGCCCTTCAGGCTGGGATTTATGTTCTCTTTGCTTTCCCAACCTGTCAACCCTTCTCCAATCAAACCTAATCAACAATTAGTAAATTACTAGGCTTGGCCTAGGGGCCTAGCCTAGCGTACTCTTAATTTTTACACAAGCCCTAGGCCTAGGCCCAGGCCCTTCAAGTCTACAATCTAGGCCTAGCTAGGCCTAGGCCTTTGTGTAGGTCTAGGGCCTATTCATGCCTGGGCCTTGGCCCTACGCGTGTAAAATTAGGCCTAGGCCTAGGCTGCGTGCTAACGGCAAATTTTATTATCCAATTGACCAAAACTTCATAGCTTTTTAACTGATTCTTCTTTTGTGTTGATAAAGCTTTCTACATCATTTATTACGATAAACAATAACAGGATTTGGATGCGAGGACCGGGAGACGTGAATAGGCCTAGGCTAGCTAGGAAGCCTAGGCCTGGACACGGCGTCGAAAATAAACATCCTTTATTGGTTTGCTTGCGTCTATATCACTAATATTTCCGATCAACTATCCTGAAGAAAGAATGTGGAGAATATTCCATTTGATCACTTTTTTACGTCTTTTAAACTCGTAGTTTGCGTGGTTTGACATTTTTTATGTTCCTTCCATCCATTCCAACCATTCACTGACTTTGAAGGTCAAATTCACCATCGCCGAGCGTCGCGATTGGAGGAAACTAGTTTGCCATAGAGAGCGCTGGAGAGCATACGCGTGGTGCGCTCTATCGGCCATCGCTGGAACTTGTACTATAGGGCGCGGGATATTCAAACGTGCTGAAATAGCATTTTCACTACTTTCACGGAGAGGTTCGAGTTCGGTTCGAAATTCGAACCGAATTTTGTCGAACTCGAACCTTCACTAAAGTTCGAGTTCGGTTCAAAATTCGAACCGGTTCGCACACCCCTCTTTATTTCCTATTAAAAATATCGATCTTAGGTTGGTTATCGCTTACTCGTCGATTGCTTCGGGGCCTACAGGGTTGGCTTGGTCGCTTTGATTTACTGTCCCCCACTGAAAATCAGTTGTGTGACTGAGTGGGTAGACTCTAAATACAGATTTATTTTGTTTATTTAAACGTCATTGTAACGAAGGATTCACATCCATAAAATAAAACGTGTCTTCCCTTGCATCAGGTACGGAGAAGCGGCGCGCGTACAACTACCGAGTGGTCCAGATGAAGAACGGTGTGGAGATCGACATGAGGGGACGCTGCAGCGCCGGACAGAAGGTGAGATGATCATCCTTGTCTTAATCCAACCAAGTTTACCTTATTTTAATCTTTCCTTTTTTTAAAGTTGAAAATTGTCTTTATTGCTTTTAGTTTTAGTAAAAAACTAAAAAAATCGTAAAGACCCCTGAATCAATGCTTTCGAGACGTACAAAAGATTTTCCCCACTTGAGAAACACCGCAGCAGAATTATGTGGAGATCCACGGGGGTGACCAGATCTCCCGCTAGATGCGCGCACTACATTGGCTGACCTGGCAGTGGATTGAACCCAAACAACTTGGCTTAGTTTTAAATACTCTGAACATGACTACTGCTAACAATTGAAGACTTTTCGTCACCTGCTTTGGTAGGTAGGATTACACTCATTGGTTGAGCATTCACTTAAAACCTGCAATATATAAGAAGTGGTTTTTGTCTCCAGTCTATGGGAATCGGGCAGTGTACATGGCTTTTATGGGAGTATTTGTTTACTGTTTCTCTTAAAACAATAAATTCATAAAGGAGAGATGTTCAACGATATATTTTCAGCGTAATTTTGCCGATATCGTATCGCAATATTGAATTTTTTTGACCGCGAAAATTAATATTTTCATACATGATCGTAAATGCTTGTCTTGTGTGCTTGATATTGATGGGATATTAGTCAAGTCATCGAGATTTTCAATTGAATATAACTTGAAACATGTTTTTTATACCTCATAAATAATAAATAATAGGGGTGGACCGATACCATAATATGCCGATACCGATACCGTTTATTTGTTTACCGATACCGATACCACTTTATGCAGTAGGCCCTATTTGACTAGGCCTACTTTCTAAAAAGTAAAAACTACAACAAACAAACAATAAAGAATAAAAAAATTAACACAAATTAAAATGTTATCACTTTCCTGTTTTATTTAGAACTAGGCATACACTTTGCCTACATGCGTAGGGACTACACCACCCACACAACTTACAAAAGTAAAACAAAGGAATAAGGAACTAGGCCTAGGCCTAGCCTAGCCCTAATGAAGATCAATAGCATGATGCATTATTTAATTAAATTATTTGATTTTAGTCCTAGATGTAGGGTCTAGGCCTAGTCCCAGGGCCTTAGTCCTAGGCAAACTTAAGTTTTAATCTAGGCCTAGGCCTACCCTAGGCCTAGCCTAGGTCCACAACTTCACAATATAATTAAATAAATCTCTATGAAGGCTAGGCCTAGAATTTGTGTAGGCTATTTTACGTAATGTACAGGGCTAGGGCCTAGGCCCTACCTGTAAATCCAGAAGAAGCAGAAGCAGAAGTTGAAGGCTGAGGGCTTAGAGAACGCCTTTGCGTTTGTAGTAGGCCTATCCCAGTGAATCTAGAGACAAACAATCGTCTTCCCTTTCATTCTCGTTATCCGAGTCTGGTATAGCCGTACGCGATTTTTTTCTAGGCATAGCTGAGCCAACCTCGTCAGATGGGCAAGGCGTGGGCTCAATTAGAATGCTTGAATGGTATCGAGCAATATGCTTTTGCATATTGCTAGTGGTGAAGCTCTTGGCGTTGTTACCGCCTCGCGAGACGTATTGCTTGCACAACATACAAAGAGCACGTTGCGGGTTGCTTGCATTTTCTTTAAAGTACTTCCAAACTTCGCTCCGCTTTTTTACCGACATTTTAAAACTCTTTATTTCTCGTTACGAATTCATCAAAAGTAAACAAACAACAGTCACAAACACGTCATCCGTCATACGATGCGATGATGCGAGCGCGGAAACAGCGACTTTGATAGATCGAACTCGAAGTCGAAGGTGCAAGTCGATAGAATAGCAACGCACTCTATCGGAGACTCGGCGCACCGCGCTCGCGGCAAGTAGCTCAATCAGACGGTAGACTTCAACACTACGTCGTACGTACGTAAATTGACGAGATAGTATCGGATTTGGTATCGGCAAAATGTTCCGATACCGATTCTACCAATACCACAGGTATCGGCCGATTCTCAATATCGGTATCGGTATCGGTCCACCCCTAATAAATAATGCTTGAACTCTGAGCATGTAAAGACAGCAAGACGCGTCACCGATGTTGTCACTAGGACGGCAGCAACTTGACTGAAGTCCCATGCAGCACGCTACGTGAATCGAGAGCGAGGTTGAAGAGAGGTGCGCGCGCATTGGCTTGGCTTCAAGACGTTGCGCAAATGACGCCGTGTATGCATAACTCTTCAGTCAACGTGAATACTTGGTTCTTCTACAAAGGCGCTGGCAGGCGATCGTAGCGGAGAAGTGGGAGGAGCGTTTTGTTGAACTGCAGAAATGAGTAGTGCAAACTGCAGTGGGACATTTAACATCGAGAATGATAAAGCTACGATATCGCGATATTTACGATATGACGGCGGGGTATCGATATCGAAAATAGGCTCAATTCAATCGATATCGATTTTGTTGAACGTCTCTAGCAAGAAGTATTCATGTTGTGGGAGGCTGACCATTGGCTGTCGAAAAGTTTGCATCTGAGGTCTACCGTCTAGCTACCCCTTGTTAATACTGTGATAGCTGTTGCACACAAGCAGTCTTCCTAGGTTGGACACTACCAAACATTTTTTTTTTTTTTTCGCATTAATTTTTTTTTTCATATAAATAAATAAATTGTATTTAGAGTCTACCCACTCAGTTATATAACTGATTTTCAGTGGAAGACAGTAAATCACAGCGACCAAGCCAACCCTGTAGGCCCCGACGCAATCAACGATATTAAATTTGAGTTAAATATCATTTAACAGACGAAACATGCCATTTTGTAAAAAGAAAATATTTGAATGCAAGTGCAACAGAAAAAGCATTTGCCTCATAGTGCTTTCGTACCTGTTACCCTTGTATACTATAGAAATATTTTTTAAGCTAATCAAAAATATTCAGGTGTAGAGTGTACACGTATCCCCCCCTGCCGGCAGGTCCTGGCGTCGCTGATAATCCGCATGGCTCTGGCGGAGACGTTCAGCACCAACTGTGGCATCCTCGCGCTGGACGAGCCCACCACCTACCACGCATCCCCCCCCGCCCCCCCCCCCCCCCCCCCCCGGGCTGCAGGTCCTGGCGTCCTGATAATCCGCATGTCTGGGGAGACTTTCATCCCCAAAACTGGGGGCATCCTCGCGCGGGACAGCCCCCCCCCTACACGCACCCCCCCGGTCTCCCCCCCCCCCCGCGGGTCCTGGGTCGCTGAAAATCCGCATGGCTTGGGGGAGACGTTCGCAAAAACTGTGGCATCCTCCCGCTGGCGAGCCCCCCACCTACTGATCCCCCCCGGTCTAACCCCCCCCCCCCCCCCCCTCCCCTTTCCGGGCTCGCTGATAATCCGCATGGCTCTGGCGGAAAAACGTTCAGCACCAACTGTGGTCCGGCGCGGACACCCCACCACCAACACCTCCCCCCCGTTCAACCCCCCCCCCCTCCCCCTGGTCCTGGCTCGCTGTAATCCAGGCTCGGGCGGAGACTTTTTAGCCCCAACTGGGGCCCCTCCTCGCGCTGGAAACGAGCCCCCACCTACATGCACCCCCCCGGGGTCAAACCCCCCCCCCCCCTGCCTGCAGACCTGGCGTCGCTGAAAACCCGCATGGCCTGGCGGAGACGTTCCACCAATTTGGGGGCATCCTCGGCTGGACAAACCCCCACCTACCGCACCCCCCCCCCGGTCTCACCCCCCCCCCCCCCCTGCCTGCAGGCCCTGGCGTCGCGATAATCCGCAGGGCTCGGGAGAGTTCAGCAAAAATGTGACCTCGGCTGGACGAGCCCCCCCCCCACACCACCCCCCCCGGTCTCACCCCCCCCCCCTGCCTGCAGGTCCTGGCGTCGTGAAACCACATGGCCTCGGAGACTTTTCAGCCCCAAACTGTGGCCCCCCTCGCGCTGGACGGCCCAACCACCTACCCCCACCCCCCCCGGGTCCACCCCCCCCCCCCTGCCTACAGCCCTGGCGCGCTGAAAAATCCGCATGCCTGGCGGAGAGTTCAGCACCAATTTGGGGCATGTCCCCGCTGGAGGGCCCCACCACCTACACGCCCCCCGGTCTCCCCCCCCCCCCTGCGGTCCTGGCCGCTGATAACCGCAGGGGCTTGCAGACGTTCACCCCCAACGTGGCATCCTCGCGCTGGACGAGCCCACCACCTACACGCATCCCCCCCCGGTCTCCCCCCCCCCCTCCCTCGGCCCTGGCGTCGCTATAATCCGCAGGGCTCTGGGAGACTTTCAGCACCAAACTTGGCTCCTCGCGCGGACACCCACCCCTCCCACCATCCCCCGGTCTAACCCCCCCCCCTGCGTACGGGTTTCCTGGCGCGCTGAAATCCCAGGGCTCTGGGGGAGATTTTCAGCCCCAAACTGGGGGACCCTTTTGCGCTGGACGAGCCCACCACCTACACGAATCCCCCCCGGTCTAACCCCCCCCCCTGCCCGCGGGTCCGGCGTCGTGATAATCCGCATGGCTCTGGGGGAGCGTTCAGCACCAACTGGGGCATCCTCGCGCTGGACGAGCCCCACCTACACGCACCCCCCCCGGTTTTTAAACCCCCCCCCCCCCCCTCCTCCCCTGCGGGTCCTGGCGTCGCTGTAATCCGCTTTGGCTCTGGGGGGGACTTTCAGCACCAAACTTGGCATCCTCGCGCTGGACGAGCCCACCACCTACCGCATCCCCCCCGGTCTCACCCCCCCCCTGCGGGGTCCTGGCGTCCTGAAAAATCCGCAGGCTTGGCGGGACGTTAGCACAATGTGGCTCCTCGGGGGCTGGACGACCCAACCCCTACACGCATCCCCCCCGGTCTAACCCCCCCCCCCCTCCTCCCTGCATTTCCTGGGTCCTGTAACCGCTGGCTCTGGCGGAGACGGTCAGCACCAACTGTGGCATCCTCGCGCTGGACGAGCCCACCACCCACAAAACGCACCCCCCCCGGTCTCACCCCCCCCCCCCTGGCTGCGGGTCCTGGCGCGCGGAAAATCCCAGGCTCGGGCGGAGCGTTCGCACCAACTGTGGCTCCTCGCGCTGGCGAGCCCCCCACCTACACGCATACCCCCGGTCTCCCCCCCCCCCCCCTCGCCTACATCCTGGCGTCGCTGAAAATCCGCATCTCTGGCAGACTTCACACCAACTGTGGCATCCTTCGCGGGGACAGCCCACCCCCTACACGACCCCCCCCGGGTCTAACCCCCCCCCCCTGCGTACGGGTCCTGGCGTCGCTGATAATCCGCATGGCTCTGGCGGAGACGTTCAGCACCAACTGTGGCATCCTCGCGCTGGACGAGCCCACCACCAACCTGGACCGAGAGAACATTGAGAGTCTCAGTCTCGCGCTCGCCGACATCGTCAACTCTCGGATGGCTCAGAAGAACTTCCAGCTGATCGCACACTCCGCGGGGATTTTCTGCACAGTTTTGACCAAGGTCGAGAGAATTAGCTACTACTATCGCATCGGACGCAACAATGAGTGAGTACACACATAGACTTGCGGATGATCTTGGACAATTATTATAACAATTTAATGAAATACAAATGGATTTAATATGTGCTATTATTATTTAATCACAACAAAAGTTTAGGCATACATCAATTATTTTATAACAGTCACAAATTTTCTTTAGGTAATACTGTGGAAGTGACCCCGCTGAAAATTGTTTTTAAAAATTTTTCGAGGGATAAAAGGGGTAAGTGGATCGCTTCATTTTTTGATGACTTTTTTGGGGTTCAAAACAGAAGCCATTTCCAATAGTAGTGAAATTGTTTAAGTAGGTGCCTGTTTAGTAGGGCTGCCCAACAATATCGATAATTCAATACAATATCGATAATATGAAGAACAAATTTCGATGTCGATATGGAAATGTAGGCCTATATCGTTTACCTTTTTTTTTTATAACATCGCCGATATGTAGGCCTCCTACGCCAATTAAATTAATTTACCGAAAAACTTGTGTCGAAAAACATTTAAAGTGTATAGGCGTAAGTATTACGTATGGTTCTAATCAAGAAATACTTGGTGTGGCAGTGAGTTATGACGCAGCCGTCTGCCCCCGCCGCCAAATACTATTGCTAGTGAGTCTGGCTTCGGCCCAGGGCTGAGTGTTTTTTCAGTAGGTCAAAGAGAGATGATAGATAGATAGTAAACGTCTTTTTTTTTCCCCGGGGGGATTAAGGCCAGCAAAACCCTTTTCTTCCATCCAAACCTTTTTTTAAATACATTTTAGATTTCTAATTTTTTTTAATAAAATTTTTAAAAATAAGAGAGAGAGAGAGAGAGACAGACCGAGAAGTTGGAGCGAGAGTTAGCGCGTGGGAGAGCGGGCTGCTGGCAGAAATCAGAACACTTCTATCTTTTAGCGCGGCCGCACGTATTGTTGTGAGTTACGTAAAACTCAAGCTAAAATAAAACTAAAAAAAAAAACATGTTGGGGTTTTGGCCCTTTACCCTTTACCTTGAATTGCTGCTCTTGTTGGGACCGCAGGGCGTCTGCCTTGGCCCCGCTGGAAACAATGAAGGTAAAAAATTAAAACTAAAAAAATATTTAATCACCATATAAAATTTTCCCTTTCGATATCGTAAATTTTTTTTTTCGTTGGGCGCCCTTCCTTTTGGCACAGGCAAGGGTAAATAGTATGTAAGACATCGGAAGGAAAAAGAAAGTACTTAAACCATCGACTTTTACAATTTGTCGCACCAGGTAAAATTTTCCCAACCCTTGGTCCGAAATTTTAAATAAACCACTCAAACCAGTTTTGTAGGTGCCGCCAATATTTGCAGCAAAATCTTCCACGTTTAATATTCCCGCAATACATTATTATTAATATATAAGTATTATATTATTTTAAGTTAGTCCAATTGACGACTTGAATTGTACCCGCCTCCTGACGTCACGAGGCAACATGGCGGAATTAGTGGGTATAAATCCTCATTTCGCAAGTTGACGCCTGCTTCACGGCGCAACACTTATCATGCTCTAACTTTTATTCTATTCATTATTTGGACAATAGTTAAATGAATAATATTTAGCAAATATATAATTCTTTGTAATAGCGATTATTTTGATTTTTTTTACACAGTAGTCCCCCACTGAAAATCAGTTATATAACTGAGTGGGTAGACTCTTAATAAAATTTATTTATTTATTTTATTTATTGTTATAGCAATGTACGCATCATTCATGTGAAAATTATCAATAACTAAAGTTTTCTCAATAATTTATTTGACAAAAAACTACTGATCGGATTTCGACAAGACCTCTTTAAAAATATGCACCAGACTTTTTAGACAAGAAATAATAATAATATAATATGCAGGGTATGTGTTTTTATCTAAAATACGCACTCGACGTGCGGATGAGCCGTGAAAAAGTGTGCGCTGCATATTACTCTATGCTTTAAATTTTCGTTCAGTGCACTTTCTATCTAGAACGTTTGTTTATTTCTTTTCTAAACAGTCTGATGCATTTTTACAAAGAATCCTTGTCGAAATCCGATCAGTAGTTTTTTGTCAAATTAATTAATGAGAAAACTTAAGTCATTGATAATTTTCACTTGTGTGATGCGTACATTGTTATAACAAGCTAACGACTTGGTCAAAAAAATCGAAATAATCGCTATTACAAGGAATGATATGTTTGCTAAATATTATTCATTTAAGTGTTGTCTAAATAATGAATAGAATAAAAGTTAGAGCGTGATAAGTGATGCGCCGTTCAGCAGGCGCCAACTTGTGAAATAAGGATTTATACCCAATACTAGTCATGTGACCTATCGATCGTTTTAAGCTCCGCCCATTTCGAGTCGTCAATTTCAATGGCAGACACCACATTTTGACTTCAAGTAAATTGGGGAACCGACAAATTTTTACGGCTGTGAGCAAGGTGTAATGAACCTCATGAGCTATACCGCATTGGCCCGAATATAGCGCAATGTTTTTTTCCGAAAATAAAATCTCAAAAACAGCACTTGCGTTATTTTCGCTGTCTTGCATTTGAAATAGGGCCGCCTAGGCCACCCGCAATACAACTCCCGCGCATCAGCTGCTGCGCATAGCTCAACGTGTGGCGGGCCGGGTGACGTCATCACAGGCTCCGCGGGAATATCGCTGCATATCACGGGTGCCGTGGAAAATGACCACCAAAATAACTGCATGTAGAGTTAAAAAGTTTTTTTCTTGGGAATCGATGTCATCCCTAAATCAGACTGCTGAACTGTGGTTGGACTATGTGAGCTTGTGCTTGGCCCTACATAAGGTGACCAGACGTACCGGTTTGACCGGTACAGTACCGTTTTCAGAACACTTGTACCGCTGTCCCGAGAGACCCGTTAAAATGACGTACTTGTACCGGTTTGCAATTTTGGGAGGGGAAATGTCCCGGTATTCAGTCAGTACCATGTGGAAGGATAATGTTTTACTTGAAGAAATACACTCTGATAAATACTTACAGTAATAACAGTGTAGTAGATGTTCAACTTCCAAGAAGATATTTTTATTTTCCTAGGGGTGTGCGAGTATTATTCAATGATTTTGGTGGAGGTGCCGGGTCGCGCTTGAGTGTGAAAACGTAAATATTGTTATCTATTCTTGGCGTTACTATATCAAGTCAAATATCCATAATACTAACTTCAGTCTTTTGATACTAATTTGTGTTCTTTTTGGAAGTTCTGAACTTTGCACAAATAATAAAAATATGTCACTATAATGTTTATATCAACTTTTTCATGTGATACCACTTACTACCGAATTTATGTCATACCCTAGCCCTAATAACATTTGTGCTTGAACATTAAAATGATCAAGAGAGAGATTACACTTAAAAATCAATTAGATGTTACTCTTTCACTTTTGGAGACAACATATAGACGTATCAATAAATAAAATTAATATTGAACATAATTGTAAAAAAATAAATATAGCTAGAGTAATAGTGAAATTTAAAAAAAGACGACGAAGTACTCGGACTCGACTCGAATTAAAAAATCAGGACTTGCACACCCATAATTTTCTCAGTCATTTTATGCATTGATTTTGTTTATAGATAATGAAAAATCAAAATGTGTTAGGGCCTAATCATGCAACTGAACTACGTTTTGGATTAATTACACACGTACAACTTATAATTTTGTTGTAAAGACATAATGTTTTAAAAGATAAATCATGCATATTAGGCCTATACAAATTCTATGCATTTTCAATTATCTTTATTATTATTATTGATTAGAAGAACTTCATTAGTATGATCGCCCTCATAAATACATTACACACATTATTTTTTACAGAGAGCTTGTATTTTATTTTGCAGTATCATTTTTAAACCACTATACAGATTTTACGACTACAAAATGTAAACATTAAAACCATTTTTAATTCATATTTTCATGTCAGAAAGCTGTTTTTCTGGGCATTTGACCAAATATATCTTCTAAAAAATTGCCACCAGCGGCTGGGGCATAGAGTACAAAGTACGTATTCTTACACTTTAGTTGTCCCGGTTTGTAATTTTTTTCAAAATATGGTCACCTTACCCTACACTGTTAAAAAACACAGTTCTTGGCCCCCTACCATTGTTCAAAATGTTTTGTTGTAAGAGTGAAATGTTTGGCTATTCATTCATTGTTTTGTAAATAAAAATGCTTGTTGTACATTTTAATTTTCTTTGACTTTTTATTGGGAGTCGTGTTACGGTATATTCGAGATCAAGCTATATTCGGGGCAGTAAGGTATGTTTAGTTCAACAAAAGTTTGCTGAGTCTCCACAACTAAGTAATCCAAATATCCGCTTTTTAAAGAAGATTCATTAGACCTTGCAATATTACCTCGTACTTCCTACCCACTGTGTTTTACATTGTAATTTATACATTTCAAAGGATGTTCTATAATGGCATTTCATGAATACGGTAGGCTTAAGACTAAGTTTCCTGTGTGTATGCAAAAAGGCTATATATTATATATTATTTTAAACTATCAAGTTCATGTTAAAAGGGTGGGGGGGCATTATTTGGATTAATTTGCCAACAGTATTTATAATATCCTAGTCTTCAAAATTTGAGTGGTCAAAACAGTGATGCGGCCATTACTTGGTGGCGTCCTACAATCAAATAAATACGGTAAGTAAGTGGATAGAATCCGTTCACCTGCATCTACACACAAATTAACCACTGGTTAGAGAAGACATGCTTCCCTCACGTAAGTTATCTCATATAAGTTTATTTCTTGTTTCAGGGGCAAGTCGGTAATTACCAAGTACGGTGTGGATGAAGACCGAGCTTTGCGTAGAGACGAAGACGAGTAGGAGCAAACAACATGAACATTCCGGAGTGAACAACGACGTAACGAGGTTGAAATACGGCACTCCAGTGGTTACATAGAGACACTTTCTCGTGTTATCGTGTAGTTGCGATACCGTAACTCATAACCAACCGGCTGTAACTTGAAACTCAGCACTGTTCAGTAGGGTTGTGCAAACCTGGATTTCTAATTTTGAACCAAACTCGAACTTTCATAGGGGTGGTCCATCGAACTTCGAACTTCTATAAAAATCAAACCGAACCAAACTCGAACCGAACTTATAGGGATATCAAACCATTATAATAGGTAGAACAGTGATAAGTCTGGACCGGCACCTCCACCAAAAAAAATTATGTAACTTCTGGACCACCATTCAAATTTTGTATTTGTTATTTTGTACCTGTAAATTGAGAACAATTTTTGTAAACATGTTAAATATTGGGTTCTTGCACATCACTACAAATTAGTAAAAATAAAACTTTTTTTTTGAACTTCGAATTCTTTTCTACATGTATACAAGATCAAATTTTGATCGTTTGCACGTCCCTGCTTTCCAGGTAAACCAAAATCACCGTTGTAGGAGAGCTATCTACAAAATATCCATGCCGATATGTACAATGGCGCAAAATAAATTCATAATTTTCAAATTACTCTAGGTAAAATTAAGTACAGTATAGTTGTTACCTCATGGTCATGTATCATTCGGTATCAATGATAAAATCTTACGATCGTCTCAATTAAATATGCAAAACTACGTAATTCAGGTTGTATGTCCGTCGGCTCTTTCATTCGCCTTGTACGACCGGCAAAGCTGCCCGAACTATTCTTTTCCCTGAGAACCTTGTTTCTCAAATGAGATTTGATTGACTGATATTTGATTGATTAGTTGATATTCTATACAATGAATGACTTATCCCAAAAAACATTAATTGAAAGCTCAAATGAAATCTTCCTAATCTATAACCATATGGTTTTAGCTGTAGCACTTCTCATTATAAAATTATTAATCAAATTCTTTTGATCGAGGAATAGAAACAAATACGATTATTGGGAGAAATCATTATAACAATAAGATAAGATGTAGCTTTCATTGATGTCACTGACAACGGAAATAAACTGTTGCTCGTTGCTGCTGAAAATGATTCATTGAGGTTTGGCTACAGTAGGCTACTTTTATGATAACGGCCTGGTTTATATTGCACTTGACGAACATGCGTCTTATTTCTAAAGGTGCTAATAGTCACCGCTTGACAACATTCCTACCCTGTTTTGTATGTGTACGCATAGGATTACGGTTTATATTTTTAGAAAGTTTTGTTTTAGTTTATTTGGTTTATGATGTGCCAAAAAAACAAAATAAAACAGTTAGGTGCATGATAATGATAGTACTAGTACCGGTATATAACAATTCAATTCCATTACAATGTTATATTAATAATAATATGTATATTATGCCAAAAATGTCGTTTTGTTGTACGGTCTAGAATATGTTCCTTACAATATTTTTTTTAAATAAAGACACAATTGATTACATCAGTTATCTGAAAATCTTACTTTCCATAAATGCGGTGTTTCCTTATTTCAAGAACTGTGGCAGAATATGTCCGCGGGTAGACTGTGCCTAGACTTGTGTCTAGGATGGTATATTTCCTTTCTCTGTATCTTGTTACTTAGCAGTTAGCAGTATGGCTCCTGATTGAATTGTTTCTCTGTCACCTTGTTTGTCACACATTGGTTCATTAAAAATTGTTTTTTGAGACTAGAAAATATAGTGTGCACACAAGAATATTGTTGGGGTAAATATATTTGCTGTAGTCTACAGTCTACACATGATTTATTTTTGTTGGTATACACAATGCATGACTCATGAGAGGAGAAGCAACAACTCGCTCGCTTAGCGGACTCTATTGCTGCAGTGGCGGCTTTAAGATTCCAATATGACGGGTGACACCCCCCCCCCGTGGTGAGAAGCAATTTTAGGAGGGGCAATCAGTAGACCGGGGTCTGGGGTCTTGCCCCCAGAATATTTTGGTCATGTTTGGTGGCAATCTGTGTGTCTTAAAGCAGAAGAATGCACAAAACAGAGTTTTAGATTCATGATAAGAAAAAAACTGGGTGGGTAAACGGGTTGGGTCAGCATACCCACCCCTAGCACCGGTCAGGGTATAGGCCAAGCCGCCACTGCATTGCTGACTATTCTGAGTGTATTCAATGCAGGCACTAAAACATTCATTTGCCCTCGTCAACCTGATGGGAATATCTTTGAGCTGTTAGTAGATTCAAATTACTATAGCATTTTGCCTTGTGAATTATCTCGTACAGTCGATCAAGCTCTGTGCTGAATAGTGTTTGAGAGCAACCTAGGTTATTAATCCCCACCGCTGTACACTTTCTGCAACAGGAATACATATTATACAGTGGTTGGAATAGAGGATGGAGACTCTTGAGGTGAAATCCTTGGTCATACTAAGAGAACTGTTTGTTGTACATTCCTATTTCTGGCAAGAACCATATTGTTTTTTAAATATATTGTGCATGCTATAGTTCAGTGATCGGCAACAGGCGGACCACTAAGTGCACAAAATTGGACCGCCAAAGTATCTTACTGTAAACACTTTAAATAACTCAATAATAAACATTGAAAATTAATTCTTCTCCAGATCAAATTTTATAGTGGCGTCCTAAAATACAAAATTTTGAGTCCAGTTGAGTATTTGGCACTCGACTCGAACTCGAGAATTTGATTCTCGAACTCGAGTATTGAAAAAAGAATGATTTTGGTGGAAGTGCCGGGTCATGCACGAGTGTGAAAACTTAAAAACATAATGAATGTTGCTTTGTCTTCACTTTTGGAGCCTACATAAAAGACTCACATTAATAAATAAAATCAATATTGTACATATTTTAAATAAAGTCAGACTATAATAGTGAAAAAAAAAGTAAACTACTCGGACTCAAATTGGACTCAATACTCTAGCTGTTTTTAGTTCTCGGACTCGACTCGAACTCAAAAATCAGGACTCGCACACCCCTAACATTTTATGTTTGTGTTTTATTCAATCTATTACGTTATATCTATTTGTCCGTGAAACTTGAAACTTGAGCAAATGCAAAAGTGAAGCTTCCTCTTTTATCCGCTGGATCGCGTTGACGCCCAGCCATCATGAAACGTGAAGTGAACTTAAATTTGCTTAGTAGTGTACGAACGAATATTCCTTTGGGAAAATATGGGTTTGAACATGCCCAAAATCACTTTCAGGACATTATCAATAAATTTTGGATTGGAAAAAGAGAAAATAAATTCAACTGTTTATTGATGAAAAATCACAAAATAAAAATTGCTTTTATTTGAATTTTTCCTTTTGATGTTTTCTGCTATATACCGTATTTACTCGCTTATAGGCCGCCCTCGAGTAAAGGCCGCACCCTTATTTTGACCACTCAGATTTTAAAGATTTGGATATAAATACTATTGATAAATGGCTTCACATAATGGCCGCACCCCACTTTTTTAACTTGACTATTTTAAATATACCCGAGGCCTATACTCGCATAAATACAGTAATTGAACAGCTATTATAAATACTATTTCAAATTTAAAACAACATCGCATTAGTCCAGTTTAGGGGAAATACGGTCAACTCTTATTATTGGGGTTTATATTTTTACATTTCACTTTTCAATAATGTTAAACTCCGTTTTGAAGAGAGAAAAGTAAAAAGTAAAATGACCTGGAAGAGTTGATTGTGATTGGTTGATTTCAGAAATAGATGGCAGATATCATAATTCATAACATGTCCCAGAAATGCATAAACCTGGCTGTGGAATATAATAAATGGTTGACAAAATGTCAAATGTTTCACAATGCCAATTCTACCATTAACTTTTTAAAAATATAAGGAAACGTCAGTAGAATCATCATAAGCATTATTGTTTTCGGAATATGATTCAAATGAAAAAGACTGATTATCAGGTGGCTTTGTTGACATGTGTATTATTTACTTGTTTGAATAGCCCTCTTCTGTTTACTTTCCACTTTTTCACTTCCCATTGTGACGCCTGCTTTACACTTTTATAAAAATAAAAAAATCCCTTTTTGTCCTGCCATTGGCATGGGAAAAATGTATTTTTTACATTCAACATTTATTTTATTTTAATTGAGATCATATTTGAAAAAACCTATTATATACCAGGATAAAAATTTGAAAGTTGAGCTACACAATTGTGTCCTCTTGGTCTATAAGGGTTAAAAGAATTGAAATCTAAAACTAGGGCTAAGCTTACATCCTTGCAAAGCTCAGCAAAATAAATTTGCTTGGCCTGTATCATTTAAAAACTTAATTTTGACAAGATTTGCAGGGATGCAGGTAGGCAAAATGAATGTATTGTAACTGTAGAAGGGTATATAGACCTAAGCTTAGTCCTTATATTTGGATGAGCGTAGCAAGCGAAGCGAAGATTCCATTTCACTACACTGGAGAAAAAAATCCGGAATGTTTTTCTTTTTTTTCTGTTTGTACTATTGTGTGTTTGTTAACACGATTCCGGCTAAACCGATACTCTAATTACGATGAAATTTTATGGAGGCCTTCAAAATCTCTGAACTTAGAACTGCCACGTTTTTTAGCGTAATCGAAAAATTATTTCTCATTAAAATCGCCATTTTACGATTTTTTTTTCGATTTTTTAAAAATTCTTCGACTTATAACAACTACATTTTTTATTCGATTGTAATGATTTTTTCACAGAACCTTAATTTTATGAATAAATATATTCGTGTGAAATTTGAGCGCAATCAAAAAATGTTTTATTGTATGAAAATCGCAATTTTTCGATTTTTTCGATTTTTAAAACATTTCTTCGACTTGTAACACCTACATGCATTATCCGATTGTAATGATTTTTTTACTGAACCTTAATTTTATGAATTAATATATTGGTGTGAAATTTGAGCGCAATCGAAAAATAATTTCTCATGAAAATCCAATTTTACGCTTTTTTCGTTTAAAAAAAAATACGCTCATCCAACAACGCGCCTGAAAAAGCGTTTGCGAAGCTTCCTAGTATATCTCAATGCAAGCCTTAGGTTTAGCAGAGGTCGTTTAACCGGTTCCCACTCGAACACCGAAGTTAAGCAGAATCGGGCGTGGTCAGGGGTAGAGTGGGTGACCGCACTGCCCTGAAACTCACGTATACCGCTGGTTAGAGCAGATGGAGGGTTCGAGAGCTAGTGTAACGGCTTCGTTCTCCTCGACGTCTGCTCGGCAGTCCGGGTTAGTGGAGGAACCTATATGACTGTCAAGGTTACACCGTCCTTTCGGATTGGACGTTAAGCCGTTGGTCCCCTTGGTACTTTTCGAAAGGAGTAGGCTACGTGCCGGTACCGGGTTTCCCCTCCTCCCTTCTGTTCATACTTCATCCTCATCTATCACCACTCATCGTCTCAAATAGCCAAAGTGCATTAATATGAGACGTTAAGCAATATCCAATCAATCAATCTATATCTCAATGCTTTTGGGTGTGCATGCTTGGCAAGTTTTTATGCATTACAAGACAAGGTTTTCATTTTGCTTTGGTATTATTATTTTATGTTATACATTTTTACGTCCGTTCGTGACGTGTGCGTGTGTCACGACCTACGATAAAAAACTGAACACGACAATGATTGCCAAGCATCTATTTTCTTGACAATGCATATCAATTAGGATAATACCTACAGAAAGTGTTTGGTTTACCGTTTGAGATAGGGCTAGCCTTTCTTAAAAGTAACATTTGTGTACTCGGCACCTCTGCAAAGAGGTGGTCAATGTTGGATTGTTGGATAAGGTTTCGACAATATGCTTCGTGTCCAATATTCAGAGAATATGTTCTTTTGTGCACCGAGTAGACCTATTTAGATGATGCTTGATATAATTTTTATTTTTGTAATTTAGTATTTAATTCATTTTATGTAAAAGCCTATATCACACTTGTGGAGGTTATTTGTTGTTGGAGGTAATAAAAAAAAAAAAAAAACTAAACGCTACTATTGTAGAGATGATTATGTTGTGAGAGAGATGACTGCAGGAAATACAGTTTAATTCGTGCATAATACAGGCTTTGAACCCACGTCCTTGACGCTTGAAACTCGCGCCCGTGAAAGCATTACGTAAGGACACCGACCCATGTGAAGAGCGCCTAAATCAATAAGGTGCTACGACCTTGAGACTTGTTAGCTTATCAATCAACATCTTCTCTGACGTCACCACGTGAGATAATCTCCGCGAGGATGAGTTGGCAGGACTGACTCCAGGTGTGACGTAATCTGCGTTTACCTGTACCCGGGAAACCAGCCCAGGGCGCTATGCGTGATTCCTTAAGGTATCTATATCGACGGGGATTTTGTATTTTTGATATTGTAAAGTGAGAATCCAAGGGTTATTTAAGAGCCCTCAGAAACCTTCAGTCAGGATTGCTGGTGGTGAGATTCGGAAACGTGTGTTCCCGAATCAGTAGGCCTACCTCGCGCTTTACGCTTGAACCACCACTGTATTCCACTCTTCAATATTTAACATTGTCATGATGGAGAAGAGCGGGTGCGGGGACCCAAGGGGAGGGATTGAAGCGTATCGTATATACCACGCTTATTTCAGCAATCAAGTGCCGAGTAGATACACTAACTTTCTGGGGCGTAGCCCCAGGTCACCAAAACATCCTATATTATCCGCGTGTTCATGGACAGTAGTCATGTTCGGTTTTAATCCTGAATAAAATACACGCACAGATGGATGGTTATAAGTATATGATTCATATGTAAGAGAGCTTTTCTCACTAAAATATTATAACATATAAAAGTAATTATCACCTTTTGTTGTGACTGATTTTGTGAAAGCTCGTATAATTGTGATATTTTTTCTGTCCTGTTCTCCGATTAGCGTGCAGGCATTGCCCCCACCGAATCCCCACCCCTAACTTAGCGTTTTTAAACATTCAACTAAAATATATCAGATTAAAAATTAAAAAATTAAAAAATTAGCATTTCATAAATAATTTTGATGCCTCAAATTTCAAACATCAATATATATACTTCTTGACCAATATACAGGTTTCGCGTGAAAAATCAAACTATCTTAAGTTTACTAAGTCGAAAATTTTAAAAATTTAAAACGTAATTGCGATTTTATCAAGAATAATATTTTGATGCGTCAAATTCACACGAATATATTAACATAAATTAAGGTCTGTGAAAAAATCATTACAATCGGATAAAGCATGTAGATGTTATAGGGCGAAGAATTTTTTTAAAAATCGAAAAAAATCGTAAAATTGCGATTTTCATGAGAAATAATGTTTTGATCGATTTTCCTCCCGTGCAGTTCTTCGTTCAGAGATTTCACAGACCTCCATAAATTTCATCGCAGTGGAGTATTGGTTTAGCCGGAATCGTGTTGCACAGACACACAAAAATACAAAAAAAAAAGAAGAAAGAAAAAAAAAAATATTCCGGATTTTTTTCTCCAGTGTAGTGAAATGGAATCTTCGCTTCGCTCGCTACGCTCGCTACGCTCATCCAATAAAAGTAGAATTATAATTTTTGTTGTGCTGATTTTGTGAAGCTCCCGTATATGTATATTTTTCTGTCCGTCCTCCGCATAGGCGTGTGCAGGGGGCCCTTGCCCCCCCCCCCCCTTAGCTTAGCGTTTTTGAAAATTCACTAAAAACTAGGAAAACGCTTAAGTCCCGCCGCGTTGATGGATGAGCGTAATTTTTTTAAACGAAAAAAGCGTAAAATTGTGATTTTTTTAATAAATCTTTTTTCGATTACGCTCAAATTTCACACGAAAATATTAACTCATAAAATGAAAGTTCTGTGAAAAAATCATTACAATCGGATAAAGCATGTAGGTTTTATTCGTCGAAGAAATGTTAAAAATTGAAAAAAATCGTAAAATTGCGATTATCATGAGAAATAATTTTTCGATTGCGCTCAAATTTCACACGAATATATTAATTCATAAAATTCAGGTTCTGTGAAAAAATCATTACAATCGGATAAAGCATGTAGATGTTATAGGGCGAAGAATTTTTTTAAAAATCGAAAAAAATCGTAAAATTGCGATTTTCATGAGAAATAATTTTTTGATCGATTTTTCCCCCGTGCAGTTCTTCGTTCAGAGATTTCACAGACCTCCATAAAATTTCATCGCAATTGGAGTATTGGTTTAGCCGGAATCGTGTTCACAGACACACAAAAATACAAAAAAAAAGAAAGAAAGAAAGAAAAAAAAAAAAAAAACATTCCGGATTTTTTTCTCCAGTGTAGTGAAATGGAATCTTCGCTTCGCTCGCTACGCTCGCTACGCTCATCCAATAATAGATTAAAAAATTAAAAATTAAGAAATCATCTCCCTTTTAGGCATTCTTACTCTCAAATACGTTTGAAGCCCTCCCCCAAAAAGTTAACCCCAAAACAGTTTGAATTACGGCAGCTAGGGCTGCCCCCAGACCCCGTCTCTCCTCCGCCACCGCGGTGATCCTGTGGCAGATGGCGGATACAGGGGCGGTGGGGCGATCCCCTCCCCCGTGATTCTTTAAAACTAAACTATTTCATTTTATTCCATAATAATAGTTTATTTCATCATGCAAACCTCTGAAATGTCAAACGTTAATATGTTGCCATGTATGCTGTGAATTGTAAGCTCGACATGACAAGACAAATTGACGCACACAAGCTACATTAATTGTTTCGGTATGCGTATTACCGAACTCTATACGATTTTGTTCGAGAGAGAGAGAGAGAGAGAGAGAGAGAGAGAGAGACCCTCTTGTCTATATTATAGCCACGTGCACTTATGTCCTTTTTCACTCGGTCGCGTGATGTTTGCATACCAAGGCTATAAAAGTGCAAATATTTGTGCAAGGTCAAGGAATGACCTAGGATCCCTCTCCAGGTTTCTAACTATGTAAGCATTGGTGTGTGGATATTCTGACATAAGAATAAACTTGGCATTTTAAAACTTGGATGGGAGACCTTAGATATCATTATATCAAGAAACAACTATAATTCTTTTTCGGTTGAATATTTTAGGAAAATTCGTGTAGCCTACATTATTATCGATACATTATTAATCGATAATTAATTTAAAGAAATAATATGACTTTGTTACCGATCCACTCTGTCGTAGTAGACCCTCTAGTCTATATAATCTTCTAGACATAGTTTTTCTCTTCTAAAGTGGTATTCACCCGCTACACTAAACAAAATTCATTCAGGCTAACTAATTATGAATTTATAAATTAACAGAAAAATTAATGGGTCCACAATGACCCGAAAAAAATTGTCTATCTTGGTATTTTTCGAGCTAAGTCCCATCGACAAAAATCTCTCATAAGAAATTACATGGGAACGATTTTCATGCCCCGTGACCTTGGAGGAATTTGATCCAAAAACGTGTTGGCCATTATTGACGTACTCTACAGCCTTTTCTGTAAATCCTCTATATTTTGTTTTGTAATTTGGGCAAGTGGTTTGGTCAAAATATGCTGATTACCAAGAAAGGGTGTGATTGTTTTGCGTGTTTGAGTCTTTTTGAGTGCATATTTGTGCACAGTTTCAAGACAAGATGTTATAAAGGGCCATTTTAGATTGGTACGATGCTCTAGTATCTATGTGGAACAAAAAATAAGCAGGTTAAAGCCGATTTAAGAAATTTCCCAAAACGCAAATTTTCACAAATTTATGGATCAAACAAATTATAAAATTCATGAAAAATCACAATTACAAGGTATACTTTTATTAACGGTCATTTTAGTGTAGTATTATGCTAAAGATTATGTGGTAAAAACAAATGGGGGTAATAGAATAGCCCCTTTAAGCTTTTAGAGTAGTTCATTTGAAAGTTAACGCAACCTATTTAATGAAATGTAGGAATCGTAGAACATAAATGAAATTTATTTGTAACGGTTCGTTAATAATGAATCATTATTTAATAGAAACTTATATAGCACATTAGTGCACTCACCTGCTTTTCAGGGCAATGCAATGACTTGTAATAAATTTTAAAAAATCGTTATAAAAAATATAAGAGTGTAAATACCACTTCTATCTAAAGGAGGCTTTGCATGCGTAGATGAGGTCATTTATTTATTTATTTATTTACTTATTTATTTATTTAACGTCTATCCTATTCAGTTATAAAAACTGATTTACAAAGGAGGACAACTAAATAAATCTAATTACATAGATGCAGACACAACAATGACTTTGAAATAATATATTACAACAATGCATTAATACTCAACAAATTTGATAACAAATAAAAAGGATATTAGTAAATGCAATTTATGAATGAATCGAATAATATATAAAAGGGGGTGGGAATGAAAAGAAAAGAAAACAAGAAAACAAAGAAACAAAAGAAAAAAGAAAAAGGAAAGAAAAAAGAAAGAAAAAAGAAGAAAAAAAAACATTAAAAAAGAAAAACGAAAAGAAAAAAAAGTTATTATTAGGATAGGTCAAGGTTTCTTCTGTCGGTATCACCACGGTTGTTCAATAGTGCAGTGATACCTGATAACTGATAATTCAGTTCCAATGGATGATTCACTAAGGAAATATATGTTATTATAACTTAAACAAAAGAAAAATGTGTTTCTGTAAAACAATGTTTTATTTCCTGGGTAATTGAAGTTTTTGTTATGATAATTAATTGTGTACAAAGCCCTAATACGTACTGCAATTTTTCAACGATTGTCTGATTCGACCCATTCATCTTGGCGTTTTAATTAGGCAGGTCATAAATAATATATTAACATTAACAATGAATGTTAAAATAATATAAAAACAAATCCATCAAAAACTACAGCTACACAAGGGATTAAGAAATGGTAGTAAATAGTCAGAATTGAAATCACAAGTATGGTACGAGAGATTGTGCAGAAAACAATATATCTAGAGCACTGTAACACTAGTGTCTTTACAACTTACCGTTAAATATAAAGGAAACAGAAAATGGTAAAAGTTTTAAGAAAAAGTTTTTGTAGGTTGTTCATCAATATTTTACAATCAATCGCATTTCAATTAAAATATTTCTTGGCTAATAAAAACTAGAAAGCCCAAGCCAAGTTATTGTTGAAACTTTTGTACTGGTAGTTTCATTTAACAAAATGTAAAGACATGTAAAGTGCACTAGCAAAATAATAAATATATTGATTATTGAAGGACTAGGTGGTTAGGTTGTATTGAAAATAGGAGTAGGAAAAAATACAGATTTTAAAATTTTTATTATATTATTTAATACATGGATGGATGGATACATACCTCATTGCAATTTATAAGGGTTTGATGATCATTTGACATAACTATCAAAGTCAAACACAAATAGGCCGGTACTGTACTATAACTAGAAGACCAGATGCCAGATATTCAGGTCAATTCAACCATTGTTCAGATGTAATGGTAGTTTAAAATAGGAACCATATTATAATTTGGAATTCAATCACACTCACAAGAGGCTAGCTTAGAGGCTAGGCTTAGGCATCATAATATGCCAATTATAACTAGAAGACCAGATATTCAGATCAATTCAACCATTGTTCAGATGTAATGGCAGTTTAAAATAGGAACCGTATTAATAACCATATTTCTGTTGTGGAATATGTTGTTCTACCAACCTAACAACTATAGGCTCTAACAATGATATTTTTTGTCGTTTATGCCTACTTTTCGATGGCAACTTTCGATTGATAATGCCTAATAAATGTAATGAAAGCAATATGAATGGCCTGTATATATTTGCAGTCTTTATTTTAGATATAAAACACTTATTCTTAATTTTAGCCACTTTTGACCGGTTTAAACCAATTTTGACCGGTTTAAACCACTTTTGACCAGTGTCCCGGTCAAAATAAAAAAAGTGGCTTTTTTAACAACCCTGGTTTTTTCTGAGTGCAAAATTACGATAAAAAATTGGTATCATTATTGACGATGTTAAAATTTTTGTATTTTCTTTGCACTTTGTTTGTATTTTTATGATTGTGTGAAACTCGAAGCAGTAAGCGCATACATGCTAATAAGTAATTATAATATGTATATGAAGGTTGTCTGGTTGTCTATCTATAATAATAATAATAATAATTTATAATAATAATAATAATAATAATAATAATAATAATAATAATAATAATAATAGTTAGTTATATCTTCTGACCTCAAAGCGGACATTTACATAATTTTATGTCTGCTTATATTTTATATTGTTGTATTTGGTTTTGAATTATTTTTATAATGACATCACCAAACTTCAGCCATTTTCATGGTTTTATTCTTCATGTCACATTCACAGGCAGGTAATTTACTTTCGAGCTTCTCTGAACACATTTTGAAACAACATAATATGGTGTTTTTAGACGATTGAGATTTGAGAATGACTTCTACATTAGGCATTGCGAATGTGACTGATGGTCATCCACTTCTGACCATACGTATTCTTGTGCTGTAACATGCTGCAGAAGGGCGGGAGTGTGGGAGGAGTGTAAAAGCAAGTGTCTTCCTATGGTCGGAAACAGATACACTAGTGGTGTAAAGGCGACGCTGCATGCGCGAGCGTGTGGGTGCCCCATTAGCGACGAGGAGAATTCATTCGAAGGACCTGTCAGGAGGCTAGACACAAAATCGTATAGAGTTCGGCAATACGCTTTCGGCGTTGCATTCAGCCCACCACTTTTTTCTGAAACGCACCAAATGCACTCTAAAAAACTAATATTCCCCCCATACTTCGCTTCGCCCCCCATACCCCCCGTGCTTGGTCCATTTCCAACGGATATATACAAGCAGGCGCGAATCGCCCCCCCCCCCCCCCCGTGATTATGTGCTGGATTTGCCACTGACTTGTGGCCCCCCATTGGAAAATCTCTGCGCACGCCTATGGTCCTCCGTCCACGCATGTCACGTCGCAAGATTTAAAAACATAAACTAATAGGCCTACTACGTCCTTAAAGGGGTATTCAACCGCTAAACTCAAAAAATATATTTCATTCAGGCTAACTAGTAATGAATTTAGCAATCAACAGAAAAATTATTGGGACCACCATGACCTCCCAAAAAATTGTCAAACATGACATTTTTCGAGCTAGGTCCCATCGGCAAAAATCTCCCATAAGAAATAACATGGGGACGATCTTTATGCCCCGTGACCTTGGAGGATTTTGATCCAAAAAAATATTGGCCATTATTGACGTACTCTACAGCCTTTTCTGTAAATTTTCTATATTTTGTTTTGTAATTTGGGCAAGTATTTCGGTCAAAATATGCTGATTACCAAGATGGGGTGTGATTTTGGAATGCATATTTTTGCGTGTTTGAGGGTATATTTGGGCACAGTTTCAAGACATGATGTAACAAATGGGCATTTTAGAATGGTACTATGCTCTAGTAACTATGTGGACCAAAAAAGAAGCAGGTTAAAGCCGATTTAAGAAATTTCCCAAAACACCAATTTTCGCAAATTTCTTGTGCTATAGATCATGTGGTAAACAATAATTTTTTTAGGATGATACAGATTACAGAATGTTCTGGTGAAGGTGGAGGTAAGGGGCGGGTCTAGGCCACAGGAAGGAAGTTTGAAGATTCATTTACTTGACTATTTGTTTGTTGAATTTGTTTGCAACAGTGCCACTACGTCTATACAGAACGCTAAAACTCACGCTTACTTCTTAATCACACATTCAGATGTCCCTAGCCTCTGGAGAAGGTGTTTACTAAAACACAGAACTGATTCTGTCTGTGTGTCAGTGTGTTCGCATTGAGCGAATGCAAATAGTGAACCGCAGCTCTAAACTGCGGTTGGGGGTCAACTTGTCAAGCCACACTGGCTGTATCCCTAGACAAGGTCGAACATCTTACAAATAAGTGGTGTGAATGATAGCAATTACTAATCGTTGCAATTAAAATAATTGTTGTTGAGCTTATCAAGACGAGGAGTTTAACAAGGCGGCGGAAGTGACCGGAGAAAACTAAGGCGTTAATAAATAATCTTTTGTGACCAAAGTTGACTGTTAATTTATTTGTTTATTTATTTATTTATTCAACTAGACACAAATATATAATAATAAGTTTAAAATGTCATTGTTGCTTAAATAACTAATAATTAATAACGTGTGGCTCGTTGGTCTTGTTGTTAGCGTACCTGCTTCCAATGCAGAAGGTCCAGGGTTCGATTCCCGCCAAAGTCAGAAGTTTTTTAACTTCTGATTTGGACTTAAGTCCATCAGTTCTTGTCTTAGGAGTTTGTAAACGGTGACTTTGGAGCCGTCCTACCAACGAAGCACATGATAAATTCAGAGTTGTTCTGAATCGGCCTTGTTGATTCTGGCGTTGATTCGCGTGTGTTCGCACTGTCCATACCGCTGATTGCTATATTTCCTATTAAATAACGATCTTTGGTTGGTTATCGTTCACTCGACGATTGCGTCGGGGCCTACAGGGTTGGCTTAGTTGCTTTGATTTACTGTCCCCCACTGAAAATCAGTATATAACTGAGTGGGTAGACTCTAAACACAATTTATTTATTTAACAACATATTTAAATGCGGGCAGTTTTAGCCTAGACACGATGGATGTAGCTATTTTCTATATACGCTTCGCCCATTCCGAAACACGAAGCGCTTTCTTGTCCTACTTCAGTCCGCCATATTGGCACTCTGACCAAAGCGCCTAAAGCTCGTTTTGGAATAAGGTAGGTCGGAGTAATAAGGACACCCGACTTATAAGGCCACTCGCCTGTATCTTCGTTGCTAGTGAATATTTCTTGACGATTCCACTTATAGAGTGTATAGCTACCCCATCTGACCACAACGGTGAAAACTACATGCAATTACGGCCGATAGAACAGTTTTGACAGCTGTTTGTTTGTCATCCGCGTTTCTCAGGCGGTGTTTTATAAGAAACGGAAGTTAAGAAAAAATCTTTTTACGGACATGAATAGTGATAGATATTAAATATATACATTATATTGAAGGTTAGTTATTCAAGTATATGATAGAAGAATTTTTTTTTCGATTAAATACATTTTGAATTGAAATATGACTAGGATTATCACAAACGTGCTGTTTTGGTAAAAAGGCCACTGACATAACCTCACAATGAAGATCAACATTACTGTCGACTTACTTCAAAGCTCATTGTTGGAGTAAACCCTAGGCCTAATTTTATGCCCGTTGTTGTCAAGAGTAGTCAGAAAAATTGTCCTAATAAAATTATTCTTAAATTTTAAATTTTTAAATTTTTTTTTTCGTGAATCTCTAAATTTACTTTCTGTTGGGTATATGATGGCACTGACAACATGCCCAAAGTAAATAACATATGTCAAATACCATAGGCAATAATAACAAAGCTACAAATAAGTTGGAAATGGATTTTATATCATTATAAACATATAAAATATAAAATGGCCTTATTATCAACACGTGCTTTTAATAAGGCCACTTTACACAATATTATATTTTAATTAGTTTTAGACAATATCCTAATTACTAAAATATGTTGTTTAGTTTATTGTATAACCAATGCCTTGAATATTATTTCCTGAAATTTTTGAGCCTCTACCTCTTCCCACTTAAATTTTATCAAATAAAATTCCTTAGGGTGGCCTTATTACTTCAACTTACCTTACACAATACACGCACAGAGTAACATTTTGAATCAAGTAGTTTAGCAAACATCAATCTCTATATTATGGCAATGTTATCTATATCGTCTCGCCGCCCCGCACCTGAATCTGTCACGCGCCTGCAGACTAGTCGGCTTGCAACCGACTGTGTGGCAGATTGGATTAGATATTGCTTTACGTCTCATATTTATGTAACTTGGCTAATCGAGACGAAGGGAGGGACGTAAGGTATGACGCGGGGGGACAAGGGGTGGACAGGCCTGTGCTGGTCAGAACCAGCCACAAGCGTATGGGGAGGGCAGGGGTTCCCCCACGTCGTGGTCGTCTTCGTCTGTGTCATCATCCGTCCGTGTAGTCATTGTCGTCGCCGTCGGGAAGGTAGTCAAAGGGAAGGGGAAAGTTCCCCGACGACGACCCAGAGCTCGCCATTAGTTTCAGGGAGCGAAATTCCCCTACTCACGGGCCAAACCCCGAGAAGGTTGCGAGTTGGAATTTGATGGCCCCTGTGTGGCAGAGCTAAGTCTTTATACTATGGACTTGGAATAGTAGCTGGCGTTGTTATAGACTAAGGGCCAAACTGTGAGTTTCACGGTCTCGCAGGTTCTCCGAAGATTTCATCATCATAGTAGTTAAGTTTCACCGATAGATAGCAAAAGAACACAAATAAACATCAATTGGAAATTCTCAAAAGTGCCATTTTCACGGGAAAACAGTTAGGAATGTAAAAAAACAAAGATCTTAAAGTTTCATCAATATCAGAATATGCCCGTTTGATAGTAGAGAGCGAACTTCAACTATCACACAAATAAAAGCAGGGTTGTTTAAGTGAACTAATCGCTTCGTTCTCTACGCCATACTCAGTTTCAATGCCATATCGTACTTTTAATTTTATAATTACCTACTTGACGTGTGGTGTAAGTTATAAAAACGATCTAGGCCTAGCCGCAAACAGGATCTGCTACTCATGCGAGATGTTCATTACTGAGCTTATTTTCATGTCCTACACGAACATCATGTGTGTATTACTATTGATTACTATGTTGTTAAGTATAATGGGAAGTTTGTGTAACATTGTAACTGAGCAAATGTCGAGGGTATATGTAGATTATTATATTTACTCTGTTATTAATTGTCACTTATGATTATGGGCTTCTGAGTATGTTGTACATTGATCATCTGTTTGATTCAATTACTTTTAGCAAAAACTTGCAATCTGATTGCTTCAGGACGAAGAATGGTGTACTGGTATAGTGGTAAGTACTTGCAAAGTATTGAAAGGTTGGGTATTCTACCCAATATTTTTCTATTTGTTGATCGTGATATATATTGTATTCTAAGGTACACATTGCAAGTTCCTACATTGATTTCTGTTTCATTTAGAAAGTCATTTTTGTACAGAGAGGCGTATCCTTTTGGAATCCAATTTCTTATGATACTTATTATAAGCCAGTCTAAGCTAGGAATCGAACCATTTAAAAGTTAAATAGAAGTATGATGATAAATCAAAGAGCTGAGAAGAATTGAATATTAATATTTGTATTTAAAAATATTTAATTGCCTTTGTGTTTGAGTAATGTTAATTTCTCTTCGAGAGTTCTTATTTTTATGGGTCTCTGGTAGAATTTGCCCCAGATGGCTCTGCTAATCGTAAAAGGCGAGGAAAGAGATTAAAGTCCATCTCGCAAACATCAGCAGTACGTAGGGTAGTATATTACTCCCTGAAACTAGAGGCGAGCTCTGGCAGTCGTCGTCAGGACTCCTCCCCATCGCCTTGACGACCTCCCCGAGACGATGACAATGACTGGTGGTAGGTACTTTTCGAAAGGAGTGGGCTACGTGCCGGTACCAGGTTTCCCCTCCTACTTCATCCTCATGTATATCACCACTCATCGTCTCGAATAGTGTGAACTTCTTGCTTCGTTCTCTATACGCCACTCAGTTTCAATGCCATATCGTACTTTTAATTTTATAATTATTTCACGTGTACGCTATAAAAACGATCTTGGCATAGCCGCAAATAGGATATTATACTACTCATGTTAGCTGTTCATTAGTGAGATATTTTCATGATAGTACAGAATGTGTGTATTACTATTGATAATTATTATGTTGTGTAATGTAATTGGAATTATTAAACGAGGGAGCGGAGCGACTCTCCATTCAACTCAAATGGCTCTTATTATGTGATACTGTCTGTCTGTCTGTCTGTTTGTTTGTACGTCGAAAATCAGCTGAACCGCTGAACAGATTGCGCTGAAATTTTAAATAGACATCCGGTACGAGTTTACAGCTAGATTCATTGCGATTTAATCCTACATTATATAAAAATGTGATTTTTTAAAATATCGATAGCATTTGTTTAGTAGCAGCTAACGGGATGAAATCTACGTGGCTGGCATGGCATAGTGGTAAGCATTTAGCCTACTGCACGGAGGATTGGGGTTCGATACCCGTTAGTTCGAACTTTTTTATTTTTACATCCACATTATTTTTGGGGGGTGTTAAATGGGAAATAAAAATTAGGTGATTTTGTTTTATCTAGGAAATTTGTTAATGTTTCACGCTAATACATTTTGAACACGATTCGCATTTGGAAACGTCGTTGTTAAACGAGTGAGTGAGCCAAGTGTTGAGTACCCGGGAACATCCCATTTCCTCCCGTATACCCAAGGCTGGATCTAGCCCAGTATGGAGAATGATACCTGGTACTATACACATGGCTCACTCACTCGTTTAACAACGACTTTGGCGTTTCCCTAGTAAGAAGAATGTAACTTTGTAACAGGGCGAATGTTGAGGTCACTTGTAGATTATTATACACACACATAACAAAAACTTGTAGAAATACAGCCAAACCTTACACACTCAAAAGAAATGAGATCTAAAAAAGGGCCAAGCTCATCTACCCTTCCACATTTGCGCATTCTTAATTCATAAACGTACAGTGTCCCATAACAGCATCCTCGAAAAGCTTGGCAAAATAGAATTTGCGATTATTAATTTAAACGAAATAGTTCATCCAAGTTCTTTTTTCTAATTAATTAAAACGTAATAACATGCAAATTTTATTTTGCCAAGCTTTTCGAGGATGCTGTTATGGGACACTGTACGTTTATGAATTAAGAATGCGCAAATGTGGAAGGGTAGATGAGCTTGGCCCTTTTTTTAGATCTCATTTCTTTTGAGTGTGTAAGGTTTGGCTGTATTTCTACAAGTTTTTGTTACGTGTGTGTGATCTCATTACTTTTTCAAGTTCCATTGCAAAATTATATGTTAAAATATAATAATTTTATCAAAGTTGATTTAATTTCTATGGTATTAGCAATAACAATATAGGATGTAAAATATCTAGACCCGGATTCATGTACATCCTGGGTATAGGTGGTATAACCATGGTATAACGACGGTATAAGGACTGGACCCCAATTCTTGAGTTCGTGGGAGATGACTGTTGAAAACGCAATTTGAAAACGAAGTCGTTTTCGTTTGACACTTTAAAAAGATATGCGTATAGCAAAGAGCTCGAAAAAGTTCTATATTTATTCTAGATGGCAGTGCCTTCATAAACGCGGGCCAATCGAAAGACGAGTTGCGTGAAATGATTTGATTGTTGCAATTATGTAAACAAACAGATGAGCAAGCGCATATTATTTTGACACCTTGCTTCGACATTGTGTTTGTGTGTATTGTGTGACAGAACTATGTTGTGCTGGCCTAGGGTTGGCTAGGCTTGCCAAACATGTAATGTAAGTAATAATTTTATCTAGTCCTATAGCCTAATGGAACTTTAGACCTACACTGTTGTATTATAAATAATTTTCTACATCTGGGCCTAGGTCAGGGACGGTTTCTGATTTGTTTTATGAGAGTATAATGACAACTTTTCTCATTTCACACATAGAAGCAAAATTTAAAATGTCCGCCATTTGTTTACGTATCGCACTTTCCCGCCGTACTCTGCTTATACCGTCAACAAGTGTCAAGTAACTATGGTTACTTGTTGATTGTATAAGGCTTATTTTAAAACCTTTATTTGGAAGCCTTCCAACAAACTTTTTCAACTTTTTTTTTCAAAAGAGACTATAATACTATAACCTTAATGTCCATGTAAAATATGAACATTGTAGTCCCACCCATCTGGTCAGAATCGCGGGCCGACGTATTAGATGTAAGTAGCAGTAGTAGCAGTAGTAGGAGTAGCTAACATCCTTAAAGTGATTTTGAGCATGTTTCAAGCCATTTTTTCACCAAGAAGGAATGGTCGTACCCCAATAAAATTTGGCATGTGTTGTCAGGTACCTAAATCCCCTCGATTGTGATAGTTTTCAAGTTCACATCACGTTACATGACGGCTGGGTAACACCTCGAAATCACCCCAACTCTGCTTGGTGTATAAGGTGCTTGAGTGTGTAGCGCACCGCGGCTTGGCTGCGGCGCCCTAACGGGCACCTAAATTTTATCCGTTATTGATTATCGCTTAGTGGTTATGGGCACTCAGATCATCTAAATTAAAAATTAAATATAAATTCGAATTAAGAGTCTACCCACTTAGTCATGTAACTGATTTTCAGTGGGGGACTTTAAATCAAAGCGACCAAGCCAACCCTGCAGGCCCCGACGCAATCGACGAGTGAGCGATAACCAACCAAAGATCGATATTTTTAATAGGAAATATAGCAATCAGTGGTACGGACAGTTCAAACACTCGCGGATCAACGCAACAATCAACAAGGCCGATTCAGAACAACTTTGAAATTATTATGTGCCTCGTTGCTAGGACGGCTCTGAAGTTACCGTTTACTAATTCCTAATACAAGAACTGATGGATTTAAGTCCAAATCAGAAGTTTAAAAACTTCTGCCCTGAGCGGGAATCGATCCCTGGACCTTCTGCATTGGAAGCAGAGAGGCTAACTACAAGACCAACGAGCCACATTTTTACTAATTATGACGAGAATTAACCAACTGTTTGATTCAATTACTTTGAGCCAAGATTTGCAATCTGATTGCTTCACTGAGGACCGGATGAAGTATAGCGTGCTGGTAAATACTTGCAAAGTATTGGAATGTATATATTTAGGTATAAAAACCCAATATTTTTTCAAATTGTTTTATGATAGATATTCTATTCTAATTTACACATTTCAAGCTCGTAGATTAATTTCTGAATCGTTTAGAAAGTTATTTTTGTACATAGGCATATCCTTTTGGGATTCAATTTCATATGATATTAAAAGCCAGTTTACTGAGCTAGGAGTCGTACAATTTAAAAGTAAAATTGAAGCAATGATATTGAATCAAAGAGCTAACAAGAATTTATTTTTACTCTTTCTTTATGGTTCATTGCCTTTGTGTTTGTGTAATGTTAATTTCTCTTTATGAGTTCTTATTCTTGATTTTGCTATTCTCTTTTGATGTACATTATTGCTTTGGTTTTGCCTTGTTATGATAGTTGATTTATGATTTATAGTTATTGAGCGAGCGTAGCGAGCGTTTCCACTTGACTCTTATGGCTCGAATGTCTGTTTTTTTTCTGTTACTGCTTCGGTACAGGTCGTATCGTTTCTCTGATCGACCCGAAATTTTGCACACATGTACATACCACCTAGGCGGATTGCTGTATAGTTTTTGAACAAAATCCGATCGTTGATTATAAAAAATAAAAAATAAAATAATATAAATAAAAATAAAATAAAAATGTTTCGATCGTTATGAAATTTTGCGGGGTCAATAAGTACAACATTCTCTCCTATTTTACAAATTTTCAGCTAAATCGGTGAAGACTTATTGGTATGTAACATTATGGGAATGTCGTACTCGGGTCGTGTTGCACGCACCGGTGCTCGCTCAACAACGCGACGGGACTTTAGCGTTTTCCTAGTGATATAAATCAAGGTATTTCAATGATATTTTTCTGCCTAGATTGTCTGGTTGCCGTCACTGGCAGAGCCCTCATCTTGGCAAATAATCATCACGTTTCTGTCCGTCCGTCTGTGCGTTATCACGTCTCACGATGAAAACCGAACACGACGTCCGGTTGACACGCGTTATTTTGTTGGCGTTATACTTTTCAACAAGGATGATTCAGAATGTGTTTGGTGACAATGGATGTTATAAGAGAGTGGCTAGCCACCAGAAAGTGTGAAACTTCATGGCGTTGGCACCTCCACCATTACTATACGGATGGAACCTTTTGCAGTGGTAAGACTGTACGGCGCCGCCACAAAAAGATCAACGCGCGGCATTTAAAATAAATAAAATCGTATTTGGAGTCCACCCACTCATTCACAGAACACCGACAATGTTGGCTCGGGTGCTAAGCTCGTGACTCTGATTCGGCAGGTCCCGGGTTCAAATCCCGTCGAGACCGGCAATCTTGACTGAAGGTTTTTTCCGAGGTTTTCCTCAGTCGTTAATGCGAATGCAAGGGATTGAGTCCTCTAAAACAGCCCTCGGGCCATCCCTTCACAATCCCATACCTAGTTAGTCACCTTGGCCACGATTCATGTTTATCCCGGAATAAGGCGATTTGGGGGATAAGCGGGATAAATCGGGGCAACTCGAACCAATCCACACTATTTACATATTTTCTTATCCCCGGGGGGATGTCTTCATGAATTTAATTTGGAGTTATCCAGTGCTTATATATACCACTTAATTTTGCCTATCCCAAGATAAAAATGTACATGAATCGGGGCCCTGAAGAGGGTCACACCAGTTAAAGCTGATGTGTAGGCTACCCTATACAGCGGGCATCCCACAAAAATGTAATTTTATCACAGAACTGATTTTCAGTGAGGGCATTAAATTTAAAGCCGACCAAGCCAACCCTGTAGGCACCGATACCATTGACGAGCAAACAATTATACCAACTAGAGACTCTCCTTCTTTTGGATTATCCCGTATCGCCGCTACGCATGTAGCTCAAAGCGTAAAGTGCGAGACTCTGATACGCGAGGTCCCCGGATCGCTACCTGACATCGGCAATCCTGACTGAAAGTTATTTCCAAGGTTTTATCTTCAGTTGTCTTTTAAAATACTCTAAACATTCCCTTAATTCGCAATCATCTCAACTCCAAAATACCGAGGCGGGCATGCAATTGCACTTTGACCAGATTCCCATGCGAAATTGGAAAAAAATCCAAAAATGATCGCAGGCTAAGTCGTTTTTAATGACCGCCTCGTCGTTATATAAACAATTGCCATTTGCAACACCACTCAAAACGTCATAATCCGCATTGAAAACACGGTTAGTTATTACGCTGTCATGGCGGTTACTTTTATTTGAGAGTTTTTACTGATCAAGTTTATAAGCAGCTTTGTTGAGTGTGTTTTTAGCCCAGTGATGAATCGTTAGGTTGACCTTAGTTCGACATTGGTTTCTTGTCCTGTATGTAACAACACATTAGTTCGTGGATGACTTAGCCGTATGTTGTGTTTTTAGTGGTAGTTTGTTACAAGAACGTGATAGAAAGTCATTCAGTGCTAGCGTGCGCGGCCCTCATGCTGACAATAGGTCGCGATTAGACTCCAACCACCGAAAATCCTGACTGAATGTGATACTATTTTTGGTTTATTTGTTTTAAGGGCGCGTCAACCGTTAGGTCATGCGCTACTCTAGCCTAGGGGATATGCATGCTGGTCAGAACCAGACTCAGGTAGGTGGGGGGGAGGAAGGGGGGTTCTCACGTCGTGGTCGTCATCGTCTTTGTCGTCGTTCGCGTTGTCATGGTTGTCGTCGTCATGGTTGTCGTCGTCGGGGAGGTCGTCAAGGGTAGGGGAGGGGTCCCCGACGACGACCACAAGAGGTCGCCTTTTACGATTAACAGAGCCATGCTCTGGGCCACATTCTATCCCGGGCCCGTTACTGTTGATTACATCATTGCTGCTAATATTTAATACAATTCAGAAGTAAAAAAATTCGTCCCGATCGGCGTTCGAACCCGAGTCTCCCACATTCCAGGTAGTAACCCCGATCGGGATGGATTGTTTTACTTCTGTATTGTATTACCCATACGGGAGTGTTTCCCGACTAACCAAATCGAGAAATCATTGTTGCTGTTTTAAATTAAAGGTAATAAATTCAATATCTTGTAATAAACGTATTCAAACCTGAAAAACATACAAAGCAAAGACTACAAAACAATTGTTTATGTATAATTATATGTGATTTGATTTATGAGATGACAAATGGTGATATAAAATATAATAATGCATATTAAAAATTACAAATAATTACACAATGTAGGCTAACTTGAATAACAAAACGAAAGCAAACTTATGTGGTAAATAATGTGTGCGATGCTGAATTGATTATAAGAAGGTTGATTCTTGTTACTTTTAGCGAGAATTAATGTCAGTTGAAGGAGATTGCGTAAAGAAGTTTAAAGTTGATGAGAGACGAATATAAAGTTAAACCAGACCGTACAAGGCGAGAAGAGAGGGAAAGTCCGTCTCGCAAACATCGGCTTGCAAGTAGGGGAGTATTCAACACCCCGAAACTAGAGGCGAGCTCTGGCAGTCGTTGTCGAGGTTCCTACCCTTCCCCGACGACGACAACGACGACAATACGAACGATGACAAAGACGACAGCGACGTGAGAACCACCCATATAATATGTGGTTGAATCTGTGCACAGCCAGTGTATGTCCTCCCCATCCCCTGTAGGCTAGAGTAGTAAGCTTAGTGCATAATGACTATTAGCCGAAGGCCCTATAATATCTAAGTTATTAATGTGATGGTAACAATTTTTTGTCATTTGAGTCAGTAAGTTAATAACTCAGAGGCGTAGGCCTTTGTGCCCAAAATTCCGATCTCTAAGCACATTCTTGTATAATTCTTGTTTATTATGATTAAACTAAAAACACAATTTCACGACTGAGAATTACTTGGCTTGGAAGAGAATAAGAAAGGTTGTTATCATTAGACCGAAGATCCATGAGCTTTATTTTTGTCTACATTATTCGTGTGCAATCAAACAAACAAACTGCAGACGTGTGTTGCTAATTCTTGTTTTTGTTGCGAGTCTGACCACCTCTGATTACCTCACCCTGGGCCGCAGACTGACGCAGCCGTATTATACCTAGTGATTGATTATACATCAGTGCTGGTGTATTATTTCTAAGCCAGGCAAGACACAGCACGTGATGTATGTGACCTGCGACTTCTGTTGTGACATAGGTAGCCGGGGTCGGCTAGGACCTGGTCGTGGTCGGGTAGACCATGGCCATCGCCGACTCTACTTCTAAATTCTACTCACTAGTGAAGACTGACAGTGTTGGCTCAAGCGCTAAAGCGCGCGACTCTGATTCGGGAGGTCCCAGGTTCGAATCCCGTCGAGATCGATATTTCTGACTGAAGGTTTCCTCATGTGTTCTAATCTTTAACATGCGGAATGTGCAGAGTGTATGTGAAGATACAAACTTCCTGGGGGGGCTAGCCCCACCCCTTTATCCCCAGGATCACCAGCACACTGAGTCTTTCTTTCTGAAGGGCAATGTCAGTTGGAGGTCATGTTCGGTTTCATCGTGAAACTTGCTCACGCACGGACGGACGGGCAGATGAGTGATGCTTTAAAGAGATTCACTCCGAATTAATTGTTACTAGGCCGATTCGCTGACGCTTTTTCCAGTCGCGTTGACGGATGAGCTTTTATGGTAGATTATCGGCCCAAAAATCACGAAAATATCGTTAAAAAATTGGGGGGGAAATCGTAAAAGTACGATTTCTATGAGGAATATTTCTTCAGATGTCTCTAAAATCATAACATAATTTCAGTGATTTTAAACGTTCCCATAAAGTTTCATCAAGTTCTGAGTATAGCCGTTTGCCCGGTCGCGGGCCAAATATCACGAAAATATCTCATTAAAATCGAAAAAAAAACGTAGAATTACGATAATTATAAGAAATATTTGATCGATTGTACTCAAAAACGTGGCAAGTCTAAGTTCAAAGATTTCGAAGGTCCTCTCAAATTTTTATCGAGATCACATAATATGCCGTTTGCCCGGTCGAGCGCGACCATGCAAACAGACAAAAATACAAAACAAAAAACACCCGAGCTAATTTTTTTTTTTGGGGGGGAGGGGGTCAGTGAAATTTAAGTCTTCGCTTCGCTCATCCAATTATCTTTGTTGGAATATTCACTATAGTTGGATTTCAATGGATTTTTGAAGGGTTGGCCCCGTCCTCATGATACATTATACGCAGAGTATAAAATGTCCCATTTTGAGTTTGTTTGGTTTATTTGAGTTAAGGGCGCGTCAACCGTAAGGTCATAAGGTGCCACTATAGCCTAGGGGAAGTGGGGAAGAAAATCCCATGCTGGTCAGAACTATAGCTACGGGTAGGGGAAGGGGGAGTTCTCACGTTGCGGTCGTCAACGTCGGGAAGGTCAAGGGGATGGGGAGGTGTTCCAAACGACGACGGTCAGAGGTCGCCTCTAGTATCGGGAAGTAATACTTCCTAACTAACTAGCAGATGTTTGCGAGATGGACTTTATCTCTTTCCTCGTCTTTTACGATGCTCTGGGCTAAATTCTACCCTGGGCCCTGACTGGGATATATCCTATTATATCTTTTTTTCGTGTCCTTATAATATTCTATATTTTATTCACTTTTTTCTATTTCTTGTTATTATAATCGTGTTAAGAACAATGACACGCCCCCCTCCCCCCCCCCCCCCCCCTCCCCCCCGAGACCAGACAGCTCATATAAGAGCCGCCTTGCTCTCGCCTCGCCACCCAGTAACGTCCAACCTGCAGGACCGATCACTACAGACGACCTCGACCCTCACACCTGATCATGATCGCCCGGAGTTCAGTGGTGATCGTCGCGATCTGCCTGGTTGCTGGGACACAGCAGGCTGCCGTCAAACTGGGTGAGTACGATATCACAGAGGTAGCGTCAATTTCCATGACATAGTTACAGTAAGAACATTTTATCATTTATTTCATTGTTAATTGCACGTTACAACATGAAGATACAACAAAATAATTGTTCATCTTTCAGCTATTTTAAAGTGCAAAATAAAGTTTATTAATACTAAGATAGGGTAATATTTACTATATGTTATCATTTAGGTAAGCATATCTAACAAATTGTAAACAAGCCATTAAAGTGAAGAAATTAGGTTAATTAGCTAAGCAAATGTTTACTACAGTAGCCGAGGAGGGCATTTGTCGTAAAACTAGAAAATACATGAAAATTTAATTTCGTTTTTAGTCAACCCGAAAGCGATGAATTGGTGGTGAAAATTATTGAAAATTGTGTGTACTGTATACTGGGATGTCCCCCATCCCCACCCCAACCCCCACCACCCCACTCTACCGCTATTTTGGGGGAATTTTGAGTCTTGGATCTTACGAAGGACTTGCTGATTAAAAAAGAAAGGTAGTAAAAAGTATTTTTGGTTTTGCCCAACCGGTTAATAGGAGGTTAAAATAAATCAGAATTTTGTTTATATATATTGGTGCCCCCTTACCCCCTTGATACTTTGGAGGGGGGGGGGGCTGTATTCTATGAAGGGCTTGTTGGTTAAAATAAAAACTTACTTTTGTTTTGACTTGTGAATATAAGATGACAGTTTTTGTTGTTCTTCCCATTGGTGGTAAAAAGCAAAGCCAAACATTACTTTTTTCTTTTTAGAAGAATATCTTTTAGAATATATCAACAAAGAATTGCGTCTGCCTATGAGCCCTGCACGCGGCTTCTATGTTTGACACGATGTGGTCGTCACTTCGAACCCCGACACCGGCAATCCTGACAGAAGTCTCCCCGAGCTTTCCACATCTGAAATCTCCGAGCTCGTGGTCCGGTCACAACCACTTAGCGCACGTTAATTACAGAAATTATCAAGTTGGTCCCATTGACTTCCCATACAACTGTTCTCATTCAAGTTCTACTAGGAAAACGCTTAAGTCCCGCCGCGTTGATGGATGAGCTTTTTAAAGTTTTTAGTTTGCGTGGGATATCTTTACTTTTGCAAGTGTTTTGCTTTGCTGCCTATGCATTGTAGGTGATTGTTGTCAAGTTTCTATTGTTACTTGTCAAATGTTATTATTTACCGTAAAATACGTATAATAAAAGCTTTATTTTCTATGGATTCTGTCTAACTTTTTCAACTTTTTCTTTCAAAAGGTACTACATCACCATAACCTTAATGTCCAAGTATAATATGACCGTTATAGCCCCACCCGTTTGGTCAGAATTGGCCCAAATGGCACGAAAATATCGCACAAAAAATCAAAAACTTGTATTAAAATCTTTATTTCTATAGATTCTGGTTAACTTTTTCAACTTTTTCTTTCAGAAAGCAATACATCACCATAACCATTAATGTCCATGTGAAATATGAACGTTGTAGCTTCATCTGTTTGGTCAGAATCGGCCCAAATATCACGAAAATATCGCACTAAAAATCGAAAAAAATCGTAAAAGTACGATATTCATGAGAAATATTTCTACGATTGTACCCAAAAACGTAGCAAGTCTAAGATCAGAGATTTCGAATGTCCCCTCCAATTTTCATTAAGATCGCATATTATGCCGTTTGCCCGGTAGAGAGCGAACAAACAGACAGGGAAAAAAACAAAAAAACACCCGAGCTAAATTTTTTTGGGGGGTCGGTGAAATTGAAGTCTTCGCTTCGCTCATCCAATCAAGTTGGTCCTACTGAATTCCCATACAACTGTTCTCATTCAAGTTCTTTCAAGTTGGTCCCACTGAATTCTTATACTAGGAAAACGCTTAAGTCCCGCCGCGTGATGGATGAGGTTTTTTTGTAAGTTTTTAGTTTGCGTGGGATATCTTTAATTTGCAAGTGCTTTGTTTTCTGCCGACGCATTGTAGGTGATTGTTGTCAAGTTTCTATTGTTTCTTGTTAATTTGTTATTATTTAACGTAAAAATCTTACATTAAAGCTATATTTCTATGGATTCTGGCTAACTTTTTCAACATTTTCTTTCAAAAGGTACTACATCACCATAACCTTAATGTCCATGTATAATATAAACGTTGTAGCCCCACCCGTTTGGTCAGAATTGGCCCAAATGGCACGAAAATATCACACAAAAAGTCAAAAAACGTATATTAAAAGCTTTATTTATCTCGATTCTGGCTAACTTTTTCAACTTTTTCTTTCAGAAAGCAATACATCACCATTACCTTAATGTCCATGTGAAATATGAACGTTGTAGCCCCACCCGTTTGGTCAGAATTGGGCCAAATGGCACGAAAATATCGCACTAAAAATCGAAAAAAAATCGTAAAAGTACGATATTCATGAGAAATATTTCTTCGATTGTACCCAAAAACGTGGCAAGTCTAAGTTCAGAGAAAACGAAGGTCGTGTCAAATTTTCATCAAGATCGCATATGCCGTTTGCCCGGTAGAGAGCGAACAAACAGACGGAAAAACAAACAAAAAAAAAAAAACACCCGAGCTAAATTTTTTGGGGGGTCGGTGAAATTGAAGTCTTCGCTCGCTACGCTCATCCAATAACTGTTCTCATGTAAGTTCTATCAAGTTAGTCCCACTGAATTCTTATACAACGGTTCTCATTCAAGTTGGTGAAATTACCGCCAGGCGAACGAGACGAAAAGTTGAGAAAACTTCAACTTTTCGGTAATTTTTATAATTTTCGTAATTGGGGAATGCGCAAAAGGCTTAAAAATACCAATCCAAATCAACTAGATGCGTCATCAAGATGATTAGATTTAAGTGATTGTCTGATGTAAGTTTCACGCGTTAATTTTCGTGCAATAGACCTAAGTGATTGTGAATGAGCCTTTAGCAGTGCCACGTTTTTCAGTGCAATGATTGTAAAATCATTTCTAATAACTTTCGAGTTGCTACGATTATTTCTATTTTGCGGACATTTCTTCTCTCTCCCCTAGCTACATGGCTACTCCTATCGTTTTGAAACTTTCAGGTACACTATCATTACTAGTACCTGTGTTACTTTAGGTTTGCAGCGATATTGAGTAACATGGAATCGAACTAATACTTCTACGTATTAGAATTGTGTTGCAAATGAAACTTGTCACGCTGATCGGAAAAAGTTTTGACTTCATCAGTCAAGTCAATATAATGATGCATTCACATGATACAGATATGAAACTGTTCTCAAACCATTATTTAGTTCACTTATTAATTAAGAATTAGAAAATCACGTTCTTTACTTGATTTGAAGCAAACATAACCACACATTGCACCATCACGAGCATTTTGGTTTCAGCCAGGTGTTTACATGGCAGTTTTCAAAACTAGTTTTCAAGTTACCTCTACTAGCAAACAGGATTGACTTGAACCGATCCAAACCTAGTTTCGAAGCGTTTACATGCAGTTTTGAAAACTCAATACGTTTTGAAATCGATATCAGTGGTTATACATCCAGTGGTTAGTGTCTTCCCCGACGACGCAAAACAGATTCAGGTTCTATAGAGAAAGCTATCCCGGTTTCAAGGACACATCAGAAGTTCGCTACAAAAGTCTTGAACTACATTCGGTCAATTGCTATATATATAATAATAAACCTTTATTGGTCTCTGCAGTAAATGCTGTTGCCTCTAGTCACAGACAACATATTTGAACGGTATTGTTTGTGTAATACGGTGGCATTCTAGTGCCCTAATGGGCAAAACAAGTCGAGCAAGACCAGTGTTGGGGAAATAACTTTTAAAAAGAACGAGTTCTTTTTTTGTGAACTTTTCAGTGAACTTACTCTTTTTTAAATGAATGAACTTGAACTTTTAAAAGTTCTTTCCGAGAACGAACTTTTCAGTTTTAGAAAGTTCATCTGAAAGTTCTTTCCGTGCGATCGAGCAGCCGTCGACTCGCCGCCGTCGACGCTTTAAAACAATAACAAATCGTTGTTCCATCGTAGGCCTAAGTAGGCCTATCTACCATAATTTTACAAGCTGGTCAACGAGAATGTAGTACAAATCATCAACACGATCGAAGACAGCTCAACACTTTCGTAAGACTCAAACTCGCGAGAATTTTGGTACTCGAACACCTGTAATGTTTTTCCTCGTGTTTTTCTTCATTTTACGCCAGCCTTTAATAAAATAGTGATTTTTTTAACAAAAGAACGTTTAAAAGAACTTAGTTCATATTTTAGACGAACTTGAACTTTTCAAAATTTTAGGTTATAAAAGAACTTGAACTTTTTAAAAGTTCATTATTTGAGCTGTGAACTGAACTTTTAAAAAGTTCATTTTAAAAAAGAACTGACCCAACACTGAGCAAGACACGTGAGAGGAATACTAAGTCTGTGGTTCGAGAGATGGGTAGCTCCTACGAAGTAAAGATAATACAGGCGTCGGCGAAGATTATTGTAGAGCTGACAGATTGAAAAGTGGATATAGAACCTTCCATCCAAAGATTGGAAACTGTCCGGGGTGTAAAGACCCCCAGAACCATCGGGGTAAAAAGTTTTAAAATCAAGGTCATTTTGAGGCAAATCTGGGCGTTTAATTACTCACTTAAAAATCAAGCTTTGGAGTAGAGAATTATGTAAGATATTGATGATTGTGCTAATAATTCGTTTAACACGATTTTATTGATATTTAGACATTGTTTTCTAAAAGTTATGGCAAATTAATTATTAGTGTACTTATCGGTTAAGATATACCGCTTACGTTTGTATCTAACTTGTAAGTAATGTCTCAAGTCGTAACTTATTAATAAACCAGGGGGTCCATTTAATAAAAGTGCAACAACGACAACTTTAGTGAGAAGAACCAGTGAGAACTGCCACACACAATTTTTTATCATACCAAATTAAATATATTAATTAGTACTTACATTTGCTGTATTGTTGTTTGTTACGTTAAGGAAACATTGGCAGACGGCAAAAAATGTTGAATGATTGTGTAAATTGTTGCCAATACACATAGCTTCTTCTATAGCTTTTCACTAAAGTTGTCACTTATTAAATAGACCCCCAGGTCCCAATAATGTAAAACTAGATATTAAGTTCCATTTTTTATAGTAAAGATTCAGTAGTTCATCTTCAGTTCTATTTCAATTAATTTATGTTCAATTTTTTACTAAAATATATATTACACTCGCATGTTGTTGAAGATCTTGATATCAGATACATAGCCTAAATGCGAACGTTATTAAATATCCGGTGTTGTTATTTCAAAGTTAACCATTGTGTATCCTCTGCAGAGCGCTCACCTTGCACAATATCTCTGTAGAGGGTTGTAAACGTCGTCCTTCTCAATGAGACGGCCGAGCAGTGAGTAGGGTGCGAGGTGAGCGCTCTGCAGAGGATATAATGATTAACATGTATGGCCTGAGAAAAAGTATGGTGTTACTTTGAGTTTATACATCGGTCGGTGGCCTTCTTGACTTGACCTCGACCTTAGGTACGGAGTATTACGAAATACACTAGCGAGTGTCTATATAACAATTTAAAAAGAAAGGTTGTTACAGGTTACAGTGTAATTATGTAAATTATGCGCAAAATATAATTATTTTATTACTCGGCACAGTTAGGTGCGGTCTTGGCTCTTGTATCGAGGCCCACAATCAATAAGTTGCCAAATCGGCAAATTCGGTTTTGTTATGATAATTTCTTGATTTGTATGTATGTATGATTTGTTTTTCGTGTTTAGAGCTCTTTTGCTCTGATAAAGAATGTAGATCGGAATAGTAACGACAGCCTGGTTCAAATCCCGTCGAGACCGGCAATCCTCACTGAAGGTTTTTGCCTAGGTTCGCAATTTAAATGCATGGGATTGAGTCCTCTTAATCAGCCCTCGGACATCCCTTCACAAAATGTCCTAACTCCAATATACCCACGCATTGCACCCAGGGCAGGTTACCCACGAGAATTCTTTGCTATCAGAATAGTATTGAACAATGACATCATTATCCTACATATTCCTGAGAGTAGTTGGATGAGCGAAGCGAAGACTTCAATTTCACTGACCACCCCCCACCACCACCACCAAAAAAATACAATTTAGCTCGGGTGTTTTTTTTGTCTGTTTGCTTGTTCGCGCTCTACCAAGCAAACGGCAAATGCGATCTTGATGAAAATTTGAGGGGACCTTCGAAATCTCTGAACTTGGACTTCTCACGTTTTTGGGTACAATCGATCAAATATTTCTTATCAATATCGTACTTTTACGATTTATTTATTTCGATTATTAATTAGATATTTAGGTGATTTTTGGCAAACGGCTACTCCGATCTTAATGAAACTATATGGGAACATTTAAAATCACTGAAATTATCTATGTTATGATTTTATAGACATTTGAAGAAAAATTTCTCATATAATCTTACTTTTACGATTTTTTCTCGATCTTTCCCGATCTTGATGAAACTTTATGGGAACGTTTAAAATCGCTGAAGTTATATACCCTATGTTATGATTTTAGAGACATTTGAAGAAATATTTCTTATTTCTAATACTATATTTTATGTTCGTGATATTTTGGCCAATAATCAACCATAAAAGCTCATCCATCAACGCGACTGGAAAAAGCGTTAGCGAATTAGCCTCGTTATCATAACAAGATAGCAACAGATAATTATTTCCTTGAACTCGGCAAGGTTTCTAGCCAACAATGTGTGCACACTGTGCATGCAACAATCAGCACACACGCTAAGTTACATAAAACATGATTATGTTGCTTATGTTCTTACTAGTAAAACATTTCACGATATCATTTTGCTCGTTCATTTGTACTTTTTATTTTTATTTATTTTATTTATTTATTTAACGTCTATCTTATTCAGTTATAAAAACTGATTTACAAAGGAGGACAACTAAATAAATCTAATTACATAGATGCAGACACAACAATGAACTACATTTAAGTAAATATTTGAAATAGTAATATTACAACAATGCATTAAATACTTAACAAATTTGATAACAAATAAAAAGGATATTAAATGCAATTTATGAATGAATCGAATATAAAAATAAGGGTGGGGAATGAAAATAAAAATAAAAATAAAACAAAACAAAAGAAAAGAAAAAAGAAAAAAGGAAAGGAAAAGTAAGAAAAAAATAAAAAAAGAAAAAAAAGAAAAAGAAAAGAAAAAGAAAAAGAAAAAGAAAAAAAAAACATTAAAAAAGAAAACGAAAAGAAAAAAACTGATTTATTAGACGATCCCACTCAAACGAATATGAGGTTTGCCAAAAATCAGGAACAGCAAATCAGGGAGTAATCAATCTTTCGCGGAAGAAACCACCGAACGCGAATCTTCATTCTTGTGTTCAACCTTCATTCTTGTGTTCAAATCTTGATAACAATTTAGAATAAAAGATCTTGACTCATATATATAATTATATCAGATGTATAATTTTTTTAAATTGTTCAAGTCAAAAACTGATTACAGCAATGATACAGGACACCTAACTCAAGTTGCAGGTTCCACCAGTGGGCGGCAATCAGACAATCTAGGCAGCAAAATATCAATTGAAAATACATTGAATACATCAAAATCAAAGCAATAATGAACAAACAAAGAGAACAGCAAAATCATAAATAAGAACATATGAAGATAAATTAACATTACATAAACACAGAGACAATGCCCACAAATAAATAGTAAAAATCAATTCTTCTTTGTTCTTCGATTCATTATCATTGCTTCAATTTTACTTTTAAATTGTACTATTCCTAGCTCAGTAAACTGGCTTCTAATATCATAAGAAATTGAATTCCAAAAGGATACTCCTCTGTACAAGAATGGACTTTCTTAATGATTCAGAAATTAATTTAGGAACTTTCAAGAGTACATTAGAATAGAATTTCTATCACGATCAACAAATTGAAAATATTGGGTAAAATACCTGAATTTCCAGTACGCTATATTTCATTCTTTCCTCAATCGTGAAGCAATCAGATTGTAAATCTTGGCTCATAGGAATTGAATCAAACAGATGATCAATCATCTTCTAAAGTACAACATAGTCGGTAGAAGGTCTTACTGCCCAAACCACTAAACAATAATCAATAATAGAGTGAATATAAGAATCTACAAGTAAACTCAACATTCTCTCTGTTACAAACCTCTTCATTCTACTTATAATTCCTATTGCTGATGATACTTTATTACATACATATTCATAATGTTTCTTAAAATTTAAATTACAGTCTAAGAAAACTCCAAGATATTTAAATTCATACACTCTAGAAATTAGCTTACCATTACGATTCAACGTCAAATGAATATCATTCATGCTTCTATCATTAGCCTTATGAAAAATCATAAAATTTCTTTTACTATAATTAATATCAAGTTCCTGAATTTTAAACCAATCATCCATCCTTTTTAAAACTTCTTGAAGACGTCTTACGATCTCTTCAACATCCACACCTTCTAAATAAAAGTCCAAGTCATCAGCATATAAAATATAATTGATTCCTCCCATCGTAGATATATCATCTATGTAAAGAATAAATAAAGGGGGTCCTAATATTGATCCTTGTGGTACTCCACAAAATATATTGAATACTTTTGAACTATATTTTGCAAGATTGATAAACATTTTTCTTTTTAAAAAGTAATCCGCCAATATTGATAGCAAATAAGGACTTATGTTATACCTGGTTTTTAGTTTTATTAAAAGAGGTAAAAAAGGTACTGAATCAAATGCTTTCCTAAGATCAACAAAAACAGCTCCAACCTTACCATTCCGTTTGTCAATCCCTTTATAGATAAAATCTGTAAATGCTAGAAGGGCACTTTGCGTTGATCTACCTTTCCTAAAACCATGTTGGTTTTCACTTAAACCTTCAGATGCATCCACTTCATGTAATAACCTCATGTGCAAAATATTTTCAATAATTTTCCCTATACAATTGGAAGAGTTGATATAGGTCGATAAGAATTCCTATCACTCTTTACCATTGTCCAATATATTTCAGTAAAATACGTCAATCTATGTATGCCTACTCACGTGTTTACGAAATTGTCTTTAGAATATCATAGTTTTATGGTGCATTAAATTCTTAATTTGCATATTTATTGCGAGATGTTCTTTATCGTTCTGTGAATATTGTATTGTGCAGGTATATTTTATTGTTCTTTGTATTTCAGTTGCGTAACTTATAAACGTAAAGAAATAATCCCTGTAGACACTCATCTGAACCGTATGACCCGACATGGCGCCCGCGTTACATAAGTTGGGAGTTATTTCGTAAGATTTCACCTTGACTCCGCAGATAACTTGTTTTTATATCATTTACAAACAACAATTAGCTATTATTCATTAACATTAAGTATCAATGACGAACATTTTTATACGGAGAATATTTTTTTATTTGTTTTGCGAGTCATTGTTACAGAGAAGTAAGTAAACTCGCTATATAACAGTTTATAACGTTTTTATTTATTGGTGTGTTTGTTGTTTCAAAATGTACTCGGTAGTTAAATCGTTTGAGTTGAATATTCCTCACTGCCCTACAGCCCTACAGGTTCTTTAATCATTTTAGGTCTAAAGCTTAAACAATATGGAAACAAGAGTGGTCGAATTGAAATACTTTCTTTGGGGGTATGGGTTAAAACAAATTCATAACGAGAAATTTAAATTTAAGTACAGAATAATTCTAGTAAAAACCTGCTTAGAATCTCTTCGTGTGTGGGTGTATAGATTAACTTGGAACATGGTGTCAGATGGTTGAGATGGATTTGCAACTAGTACTCAATAATTGCAGCATGCACAATAGTATCGTTGAGTGACTAATATATATTAGTCACTCAACGATAGTATGACTGAGGGTGACCTTGATACGACCTTGAGCCTTAGCCAGGTTTGCTGGGGCTGTCTTGTTCCTACCCCTCATCTCTGCTTGCATCAACAGCCAGTGTGCAATGTGGCTGTCTTGTGATATTGTTCTACGTGCAACTTGTTGCTCTTAGCAACGAAGAAAATTGACTCCAAATAAACTTTTGCGCCTGCATTAACCAAATACAGCAATACTTAATAGATTTATAACTTGAACATAATGACACACAAATGATAAGCCTTTGTATAATATTATATTAGTAGACCTATAATTTGTTTATACAAATACTACAAGTGTTATAGTTTAAAGATACCTTTGAGAGACTTCGTTGAAAATACCACCCATTGGTTTCTTATGGGAACAAAACTGTGTTTGGAGTCAAAACTGGCCGTTGTCATGGCAGCCATGATGGAATGACGTCACGCTTATGCTTGTATTGTGGTTGTTAATAAACCCATGTGTCTTCCAGCCGACCTCATCACCCCGTGCAGTGTCAAGGATCCCAAGCTGAACGAGTGTCTGCTCACTCTGGGACAGAAGATGTTGCCAATAGCAGTTAAAGGTAAGAGAAGACATTTTACTACACGAAGTTACAAATATGTTTTGTTATGTTTCTTTTACTTTTAGAGGTGTTAAAACCTCTTTCATTCGTATTTGATCATGTATTTAGCTGATGCCATGCATAATTTCAATTTTAAAAAAAAAGTTTTTGTTTAATTTTCTTTAGATAACATTACCAGTACCTCGATTACACGGCTTGTATATTTATGGTTGCAATGACACGGGTCAAAAATATTTTTCAAAGTAATTCGATATCATTTCTCAGCTAATGTAACTTTTTACATTTAAAGAATTAAAAAATTACATTTTATGCTATAAGGAAGCTGCCTTTTACAAATATAACTAACTTAACTTTTAAAAGTTCATTTTTACGGGTACTTATCCAACACTGCCCTCACTCTTTCCACAACCCTGTCTATGACTAAATCTCTCTTCCAATATCCCCTAGAGTGGTGTTTTAATTTGACCTAACGGTTGACGCACCCTACTGAATGGATTTTAAAAAATTGTCATAATAGTTTCAGTATCTGCAATAAAACATGTGGAATATTGATATGCAAACGTATTTTACAATATTAATTTTTTTAACAGTGCACGGTCAAATAGTATGTAAGGTAAAAATATAGGTGAATGCAACGTTTTCCAAAATTTAGGCCTAATTGAGATCTATCTTTCAAAACCTACAGGTTATAGGCCTACAATATACATTGTACAGGCTGTAAAAAAATGCGCGCACGCGTGTTGTAATATTTTTGATATTGTTAATAATTTTTTGTTAAGTACTTGCCACCATGTATGCTACATATTTGCAACGTATGAAAAAAATCAATAAATGAATTGAGTCTATTTCATTCGATCGTTGCTATACACTTTCTTTTCTAAACTTAACCATCATTTTGTAGTTTTATGTTTTTTTAGTCTTTACTTTATAAACACTTAATTTTTTCTCGGCCTTAAAATTGTTGGCCGTTGTTCGGATTAATAACACAAGTAGGTACTACTTTCAAAAAGTAATAATATGTAATAATAGAAAGAGAAACGATATTATTAAAAAACTAGACATATTCCTCAATCCTCCCATCAAACTTTCATCTCTTCAACGCGACTGAAAACGGCGTCCACGAAGTAACCGAACTGATTTTCGGTTAGGTAACTTTCTTTAAAATGTCTACAAACTAAACCTGTTAACACCAACGTGATGGACGAGAGAAAAATGGCCACCAAGTTGACGATATTAAAATATAGCACCGCTGGTTCGCTACAATTTAGCCGTTGACGTCGCAAGTTCTACAAGGGTAGTTCGGAACAACTTTACTCACTGTACCAACAAGCCAGGCCCACAAAACTCTTTCTCATTGATAAAAGTAACATCAGAGAGCAAAGATACATGTAGATTATCAATTATTCTTTATTAATCTCTTCTTCTTCTTCTTCTTCTTCTTCTTCTTCTTCTTCTTCTTCTTCTTCTTCTTCTTCATCTTTTCTTCTTCTTTTCTTCTCTTCTTCTTCTTCTTCTTCTTCTTCTTCTTCTTCTTCTTCTTCTTCCTCTTCTTGTTACTTTTAATAAAATTAATTAATTAATTTGGAACATTTAAAAAAATTGTATTTGTGTTGCAGGAATGAAGGATTGGGACGTGATTCCCCTGGACCCCCTTCCGATCCCCTTCATGCAGCTCCAGAACAGCGACGGCGGGAGCGTAGGACTCTCCATCAGCATGACCAACTCGACCCATTATGGTCGGGAAGGCATTCAACTCAAGACTGTCAAGTAAGATAATATGATTGAGCTTGGATAACGTTTGTACAACCTCGAAGATCACGTTCTTCCATGATAGATATGCGGTCAGTGGCGGATGCAGCCCTGATTCAGGGGGGATTTCTTCCAAGGTTTTCTTATAATTATGAAACGAAAACGAACTTGGAAGCAGTACCACATAGCCTATTTAGTGGAGGGGTTAGTCTTGTTAAAAGTCTCAGCCGTTGGTGTATCTTATCGCCAAAGGCGAACAAATTTGCGAATTTTGCAACTTTTAAGGCCTAAAAACAGTTTAAAAAGTCGAAAATGAATATTATAGGTGATGGTAATAATTGAATCAAAATCGGAATCTCATGGTGAGGGTGAGGGGGGTGACATATACTCGCCGCCCCCACCCCCATGAGTCAAGGCTAGATCCGCCCTTGTTTTATTTTTTTTATTTTTATGTTTCGCGTGGTTTTAATTTTGACTGTGGTCTACCCACTTCAATTTGTTCAAAAGGGCTCTCCCCTCCTTCCCCTCCAAAAGAGTGGTATAAAATAGTTTCTGAGCATGTTTTCCATAATAATGTTGTTAATAATAATTTTTCGTGGTAAGCTTGGGTGAAGGGGTGAAGGGGAGGGGGGAGGGGGAAGGATGGAATTCATTACCCTCTTCATGTGTCTAACTAGGTAGTTCACTTTAGATTGTGAAGGGACGTCAGAGGGCTCCTTGCAAAAAGGTTTTTGTTCAAAATTTCCCATTGCATTTGTCAAAATTGGGTATTTTTTCGAGTGATAAAACTAAAACTAAAACTTTCACACGACTGGTTTGTGAAACTTGTTTCAGATTCGACCCGAAGACCTTGGAATTTGAGGTGACTACGTTCATGCCAAAGTACGCGGTGATTGGGACTTACGATGCTGGCGGTCGGATCCTGCTACTGCCCATCAGAGGTCACGGGAGCGCCAACATGACTTTCCGTAAGTAACCATCTTCCACCCACACCTCCTCTCCCGCCCCCACCACCGTCACCAACCCCACCCCTACCTCCGTCACCAACCCCACCTCCACTCCCATCCCCACTTCTACTCACATCCCCATCATCGAGGAACTTTCCCCTTCCCTTTGACTACCTCCCCGACGGCGACGACAATGACAACACGGACGGATGATGACACAGACGGAGACGACCACGACGTGGGGGAACCCCTGCCCTCCCCATACTCTTGTGGCTGGTTCTGACCAGCACAGGTCTGTCCACCCCTTGTCCCCCCGCGTCATCCCTTACGTCCCTCCCTTCGTCTCGATTAGCCTCCCACTCCCCTAGCCAGAATATTATCATGAGGTTGTTACAATTTTGCCTTGTTGATTCTGGTGTCGCGCGCGAGTAAAATCGTGCCCAACTTGTTCGGCCGATGTTTCCTATCTAAAATTTTCGGTCTCTATAGTTGGCCATTAGCTCTCGTCAATTACGTCGGCGCCAACGAGGTTGGCTTGGTCTGCTTTAAATAGTCCCCACTTGAAAATCAGTTATCACTCAACGTGAGTAGGCCTATTTAGACTTAAATGCAAAATATATATATATTTTTTTTTTTTAATTTAATTTGTATTAAAAAGTTTAATGGAGCATGGTCTCTAACTAATACTATAAACTCAATGATGAAAATGTGATTATATTTTATTACCCTATGATTAATGACTAATAAGTTATCTGTGCATCTATTTTCTTTCAGTTGACGTGGATGTAAAATATACTTTCCAAGGGAAACTAGAAGATAAAGGCTCGAAAACTTACATGAAACTGGTCGACTTCAAGACTGCTCACGTGAGTGAAAACCTCTTCGGAAACAAACAACTGAGTAAGTATTTGCTGAGTAGCTGGTCCGTCATGTCATATAACTCTGTGTGTGATGTTGGACAAGTCTCTTATTATTCGTTCAACGAGTGATGTCCATAGGGCTCTTCACTAACGCTTTTTCGAGTCGCGTCGATGGATGAGCTTTTATGGTTTATTTACCATTGGTCTAAAAGCACGATTTATATGAGAAAAATATATCTTCGATTGTCCCTAAAATCGAAACATATCAAAGTTCCGTGATTTCGAACGTTTCCATAAAGTTTCATCAAGAACCGTTTATCCGGTCGCAGGCCATATCACGAACATATCGCATTAAAAATCGAAAAAAAACCCTGAAAAGTACGATATTAATGGGAAATATTTCTTCGATTGTACCCAACAACTTGGCAGTTCAAGTTCAGAGATTTCGTAAAACCCTTCCAATTTTCATCAAAATCGCATAGGGATGCTGTTTGCCCGGTAGAGAGCGAATAGACAAAAAAACACCCTAGCTATTTTTCAGAGTAAGTGAAATTGAATTCATCGCTTTGCTCATCCAATAATGGCTGCACCCCACCTGTTTAACTGAATATTTGTAAATTTACCCAAGGTGTATATTTGTACCCCCACAAATACAAAAATTTGTAAAAAAAAAAAAAAAACGGCAGCCAAGCTCTCCTTCAAAAGTCTGTGAGATATAGAAGTTGAGCCAAGCTTTTCATTGTTTCTCCCTAATTTCGCATTGAAAAGAAGTAAGATCATTTCCCTGTTGACGAGCGCCAAGCCAACCATTTTCGTGGTAAAAAGTAAAAATTTTAAACTCAAAATAATGACAAAATTGCTTGGCCATTGACTTATTAGAGTTCTCGTAATGAACCAAATTCAATAGCCAAGCAATTTTTTTTTTTTAGCCAGCCAGCCGGAACGATTTCAACGATTTTGAGGCACATTTTTAACACAGAACGGGTTATCGGATCGGGTTGATTTTTTTTTTGGTGGGTCATGGACCACATATCAGGTCATATACCGAGTTTCAAGATTGTAAATCTTTCGGGGGGCGTGTGCAGATAGCTGAAAACAGGGCCGCGAGTTCGTCGTTGCCTAAGCAGTCGCATGCGCTTGGCTGCGGGCGACGACCGTTGCCCTAGATACTGTATATCAGCGTCTCTCCCCCTCCTCAATGCAAGCGTTGACTGTTGCAGGCGACACCATGAACACGTTCCTCAACGACAACTCCAAGGAGGTGTTTGCCGATCTGAAGGCAACCAACGAGAAGCTGATGACTGATATTGACCGAACAATCTTTGCCAGACTCCTGGCCAAGGTACCGGTCACCCAAATGATCAGGGACATCAAGGCGTGAGGATCCTGGCTGCATATCGTTCTCTAGCTCCGCGATACGGACGGTTCTGCGACAAGATGACATGTTTTATATCTAGATAAGCTTAAATTTAAAACACTGTTATATGATATTGAAACAATGTGGTTCTATGTTATGCTTGTTCAAAACATGTTTAAAAACAAAGTTTTCGTGATTTTGGAGCTTGCTATTGTAATGTGTTCACTTTCGAAATTTATTTTTGAATTCAGATCTTATGAAAATTAATGTTTTCTTTGATACAGATAGACCTATAAATATAAAGTATTTCATCTGTTTGTCACAGAACCCGCTACTAATTGGATATTCTGTGGAATCTGGAAGCAAATGTTGGCTTTACAATTTGTTCATCTCTTCGTATTATCAACACTGTCAACCCTACGAGTTTCTGATAAAGAGATCCCTTCCACTGTCGTTTATTTTATCCATGTGATGCTGCAACTAATAAAATAAAGACTAACTTTTATGAAACATTAAAATATATTAAACAATGTTTGTCAAGCTTCAATTAACTAGATTTTACCCGCCCTTAATGACCACATCGGCAACATGGCGGAAAAGTATGGATAAATCTCATTCCCCAAAGTGACGTTGTTAACTAGCGCAGCACTAATCACGCTCTAGCTTTATAAAATTCATTTTTGGACAAACTTAAGCGGAATTTTTGCAACATATTTGCTTATTTAATAGCGATAATTGTGAATTTTTTGACTCCCGTTAATTGTTATACAATGTACGCAGCACCTATCAAAAATAATCAAAACGTTAAACTTCTCAACTTCATGAAAAACTATGACCTGATTTTGACAAGACCTGCTTCAAAAAACTGCATCTGGCTGGTTTGAGCAGGAAATCAACTCCTGGATAGAAGAACCTGGAACGAAATTTTGATGAGCATAGGTTCCATAGCAGTGTATGTTTTTTTTGACAAATACGCATTTGACGTGCGGTATGAGCCGTGAAAAACTGCAACCTGCATATTAAAATGCTGTAAATTTCGTTCAGTGCACTTTTCTAGAAAGTTATTTATATTCTTGTCTAAACAGCTGATGAATTTTTCAGAAGGTTTGTGAAATTGATGAGTAGTTTTTTGTAAGGAAGGTGAGAAAGTTTATAGTCGTTTTGATTATTTTTGGTGTATGATGCGTCATTGTAAAACAGTACGGCTGTGTCAAAAAATCGCAATAATCTCTATTATAAGCAATGATATGTTTGAAATAATATCCTAAGTTTGCCAAATATGAATAGAATAAGAGTTAGAGCGTGATTAGTGCTGCGCCGTTCAACAGACGTAAACTTTGGAAATGAAAATCTATCCCAACTCTCGACACTTGGCCTATCGATCGTTTTAAGCTCCGCCCATCACCAGTCGTCCATTATTTTGTTTCCATGTCGATACCTATAAGTGGCCAAACCTCGTATCAACATTTTCTATAAAACTGTAATGCAACATTTCTAAGCCCGCCAAAATAGCACTAATGATCAAATTTTTTATTCCAAAAATCAAAAAAAAAAAACTTTTGCTCTTTTTGATCATGAGAGCCGTTTTGGCGGGCTTTGAAATGTTGCTTGGCAGTTTTTTTTTTTTTAGAAAATGTATACACGAGGTTTTGCCACTTATAGGTATCGATATGTCATTTACATAATGCACCTTTCTTCCTCTACTCCGAGGTCTATAGTTCAGCGTCAACTTGAGAGTTGGGCTGTGTGAAGTTGAGGGCAGTGGCGGATCCAGACCCTCTGTAGAGGCGGGGGGGGGGGGGGGCTAGTTAACCCAACGCAACGAGCCGGGGAGTCTGGGGGAGTTACCCCCCCGGATCAGCCACGCAGAGAACTTTTTTAGGAAGCTTTGTCAAATACATGTGTAAGTGGCTTTAGAGAGGATATATTAATTTTCAATAAGTTTTATAAAATAACCATACAGTGTTGTATGATATCATCACATACCATGATTGTTATAATCATTATAATAAAATAGTATACCACTCTTAGCCACGTAAGTGTAATATGTTATCAGTACTTTAAGTATTAAGGGGGGGGGGGCGATCGCCACAAACCTGGTTCCGCCACTGGTTAAGGGTCGAATGATTGATTTTTTTTAATGATAGCTTTATTTCCATTAATGCATTTTACATAGTTGACCCTTAAGATAATAGAACTATATCTTACAGTAGGGTATATGGAAAGTATGTGCGTGCACATTTACAATTTCATATTATACTATTTACTAAATACTAACAATGCAAGCCTAAGTGATTTAGGAGCACTACAGTTAAGGTTTGGTAATAGATTAATAGTAATGCAGTTCGTGCAGTCTAACACTATAGGCCTATATCTAGTAATATAATACTCAAAAAACTAATACAATACTATATATACAATATATACAAATTATAACATGTATTTCACATGTCGGTGACATAAGTTTAGGTCGTATATTATAATCTACATCAAGGCCCTATCTATACAGTAGTTAAGGATTGTAGATCATAGGGTTGTAATTTAACACTATAGGCCTACATTTTTATGATGAAACTCTAGTCTATTCAGGACATTAATTAGACATTTTGTAATACTATGATCATATTATGTCACACTATATTTTCAAACCTAGTAGGGCCTTCATAATATGCTAGTAACGGCCTACCCTACCCTATGCTTACAAAAGTATCGTTTAGGATTATTCATCTACTGAGTAGTATGCCTTATTGCTAAGGAGCAATTTAGGAATTGTTTTTATGTGTGTTGACACATAAATTTACACACACACACATGCATGCTGAACTTGGCGTCAACTTCAACTTTAATGCCAATCGTAATAGGTTGATGTGATGTCACTAGGCTAAGTGCTAGTGGAATTACTACAAAAGTAATTTCTACTGCAGACCATGCATAGCTGCACGAACCATAGGTTGATGTGATGTCACCAGGCAAAATGTTAGTGGAATTGCTTCAAAAGTAATTTCTACTGCAGATCAGGCGAGAACATATTATTCAGCTTGTGGGATTTTTTGTTTTTCGTATATGCCCGCTGTAATGCACAGTGTACACACACATAGTTTTACCCGGTGTGACCCTCTACCATAGACATTATATGGGATGTCTATGTAGACATCCCATATTCTTGGCCTGCTATAGGTGTTAAGATATCTATGCCCTCTACACTCTACAGGATGGCGAACCAAATTATTACTGTCTTAGGGATGTCCGAGGACGGTTTGAGAGGAGGGAAACTTTCAGTTAGGATTGGCGCTGACGGTCATTGGCGTAACTACGGCGGGGGAGTACAATTTTTATATTTTGTCAAGGTATTTATTGAGATATTATATAAATATTGACATGTTTTTCTTATTATGCAATTTATAAGGTTTATGATAAAAAAATAAAAAAAACTCATCAAAATACTCGACACACTCTTAGAAGAATCGAAAAATATCCAGGGCTGTGCGCTTCGGACCCAGATCAACTGGGGAGCCACCCCCCAGACCACCCCAGACGGTCCCTCCCCGACCTCGTCGGTTTTTGACATCATTGATCTTGATTTTAAAATTTATTACGAAGGGAGGACAATATATAAAAGTGGTAATTATATAGTATACGGTTGGCCGAGAAAAATGACTTAAAATTTTGTCACCTTGTTTTTAGTAGTAGTAGTAGTATATCTTTATTAGCATTTTTGCTATTTTACATGTCATACAACACATTATCAAGCCCTAACTCTTGCAATAATCTCCATTCATTAATTTACATGTTATGTAAACATACTTGTCAGTCACTTATAAGATACATCAAGGACAAAATTATAGATTTTTTGAGACTTGTAACAAAATACAATAATAATGAAAAACAATACAATACATGGTTACAAGGATGAGCATAAAGTCTTACATCTTTCAGACATTAGTCTGTTTGAGTCCAGAAATCTTCCGTTCCAGTAACCATAAAGTAAGCCAGTAAACATCAAGAAACATAGGCCTACAAAAATAGGCAAGCACAATTTATCACATTATTGAGTTCTTATAACTCTTACAATAATCTCCATCCATTATTTTACATGAGATATAACATACTTTTCAGTCACTTACAAGATACATTCAAGGAAATAATTGTAGATTATTTGAGACTATAGTAAGTAGTAACAAAATACAATAATAATGAGAAACAATACAATACAAAATATGTTTACAAGGTGAGCATAAAGTCTTACATCTTTCATATACATTAGTCTGGTTGAGTCCAGAAATCCTCCGTTCCAGTAACCTCCCTATTCCATCCGCATTCCTTAACTATCTTACAGCACTTGGCTCTAAATTTATACACATCCTGTACATTTCTAACTTCTAATGGTAACCGATTAAATATTTTCATTCCTTTTGAAAAAATAGAATTGTTTCCAAATTTTGTGTTTGTTTCTTTGAACTATTAGGTTTTTCCCGTTTCTTGTATTATAATAGTTGTCTTTTTCGTTTCTTAACTTTTTACATAAGTAGTCTGGCCCAATCCCTTTTGAAATTTTAAACAGAAATGTTAGGGTGTTTAAAATAATTCTCTGCTTAACATTTAGCCAGCCTAATGCTTCACACATCTTTTTAATAGATGTTCGTCTTGATACCCACAGTATACTTCGCATTACTTTGTTTTGTAATTTTGCATTTTTGCAATTTCATTTTTATTTAGTAAAAATAGAATTGAACTGCAATATTAATAATCAAAATGTGACGTTATTATGGCTTGGCAAATGTTTATCTTGCTACTTATTGGTAAACATCCGCACATTCTTCGAAATAGTCCTACTTTCCTGGCTAATTTCTTTATTATTTGCTGCCCATGCTTTTCAAAGGTTATATTTTCGTCAATAATTATGCCCAATATTTTAAATCATTAACAATCTCCAACTTCTCTCCTCCAATTTTATTTAGAGGTATTATTAATGATTCCTAATTAATTTCCAGTTGGCGCACTATAAACTTTTTGTTATTAGTATTATTATTACTACGGTAGTTCTGTCACTGTGTATGTTTGTGCGCGAGACCGCCATGCTGGTTTGCTTAAGGGAAGCGCTATCTACACCGCCGCACGGCGGCATATGAGCTCCATTGCGTCACTACTGTCATTGCCAACACGGCGGACAACATTGACATTGCGGCTACACTACCTACGTAGATAATTACATGAATAACATCATTTATGGTTGAAAGTTTGTGTTGCGCCAACTGAAAATTAATTATAGAACTTTGATAATACCTCTAAAAACTAGGTGACAAAATTTTAAGTCATTTTTCTCGGCCAACCGTATACTATATAATTACCATAAAAGTAAGTAGACGATGCAAATGTGAATGGGTTGGATTTTCCGAGACTCGTTTCCCGACCAGTCTGGGCTAGGCCTGCCCACATCGTTTATTAGGGCAAAGTAGGTCGGCCAAGCTAGATCTAGACCAGTTTAGTTTAAACCGAACTCAAGTCCTTGGTAAACGTTTTGAGCATGCCCAGTCATGGGGAAAAAGAGAATGCCGATGATATACAGACTGCAGCCCTTGAATTTGGCGGTATTTTGGCTATTGGCAGCACTGCACCGCTTCAACCTCAACGTGCCAAGTGGTGCCAACGTGGTGGTGGTGAGAACGCAACTCTCAACGCACGCTTCGGCTCGGCCTCGCTCCCTTGTTTGTTTTTCAAATTTGAGGTTTCATCCACAGTGATTTGACCGTTTGCACAAGGTATTTTTGGATAAACTATTTATTTACCTTTTATTAAGCCAAGGCAGGTTTTACTTGTGGGTGTTCTGTTATTAGGCCTGCCTAGGCCTAGCCTAGTGAAGGTTGGCCCCCAGACCTAACCTTACAAGTTGTTGTGATTACCTAGGTCTAGGGAGCTATCCGAATAGTGCCAAAACGCGTTCATTTTACATCACCGTTAGGCGTCATGATATCCATGACGTAGCTAGTAGCATCCGAATAGTCGAGCGCACGATCGAGACTCGCCGAAATCTGGGAATGAGAACAAGAATCGGAAAAGGACACCTGATCTTGTTCTTAGTACTAGAACATGGCGGCTGTTTACGATACGTCCGATAAATTACATAAATAAATTTTAAGATAAAATGCATGAAGCAATCTAGTAACAAGACCAGGAATCAGACCAAGAATAGAACAAGACCAAGTAATGAGACCAAGAACGGCAAAGAACACTATTCGGTTAGGCCCTAGGCCTAGACCTAGGAGGCCTAGGCTAGGCCCTGCATATTCTGTAGGTCAACACGTGTAGGCCTAGGCTAGGCCTAGCCATAGCCTATTCTTATTGTACTAAAAATAGAGCTAGGCCCTAGCACATTAATCTATTAAGGTGGTATTAGGCCTAGGCTGGGAACATCCTTAAAGTGATTTTGAGCATGTTTCAAGTAATTTTTTCACCAAGAAGGAATGTTTGTACACCAACCAAATTTGGCATGTGTTGTCAGGTACCTTAATCCCCTTGATTTGGATAGTTTTTAAGTTCACATCACGTTTCATGACGCCTGGGTGACACCTCGAAATCACCCCAACCCTGCTTGGAACTCTTGTCGCTAAGCGGGTCCAACTTTCAACCACACTTTTTCCCCAACAAAATCAATGGAAAACAACTACAAATTAAAAAACAAATGTGTAAAAATTCAATATCAACAATTTATTATCAATTACCACTTTGCAAAATTAACAATTACATAGGTGAACACAATATTACTCACAGACTAATTTCACTGTTATTAGTTGATCACGGCGGCCATTTTAGCAAAGTCTCTCCATTCTCCGACGTACCAACCAAAACACACCAAACTTACGTTTAATTCTGTCCGTTTTTGTTTGTCCTGTGGTCCCTGTCGTGTTTGTTTGTTTGTACCTCATTCTGTTCTGGGGGGCCAGCCCCCCGACCCCCGCCGGGGCTCCGCCCCTGGACCCCGTCGGGGGCTCCGCCCCCAAACCCCCGTGCTATTCGACTATTTAATTGTTTACTTAACATAACAATAACAGGTATAATCTTAATTTGACGGGAATGTTATTTTACATTAAATTTATGATTTTCCTTTTTCTAATTGAATATTATTATGTGTTTACTTGGTTTTTTTGGGCGCGGAAAGTAGTTTCTGGACTTATTTAATCACTTTTAGTTTGATTGAATAACACACGCAATCCCTACCCCTGAGCCCTACACAACACTCGTCCAACTTTTCAACACAGTTTTTTTCCAAAGAAAAAGAATAAAAAAACAACTTCAAAATAGAAACAAATGAAGAAGACCTCATTATTAACGATTTATTTATACTAATCACTCTGAAAATATACCAATTAAGGGTCCTGCATAGGCGTGACGTCACAACCAAAACAAGTGGTTTTACGCTTGTGGCCTAAAAACAGGCCATTAAAATTAATGGTTGGAGATAATTACTTCTAGTTTTTTGCACATTGCACAAAATCTTGGCACAAACCTTGTCTGTGAAACACAATTAAACATTTATTTTGTTATAAAGTCGATATAAAATTATGAATTTATGACGACTTGTTCTACGCCCTATGGCCTAACAATGTACTTTGAGTCTTACCTGTTAAATATATTTCCATTTGGATTGGTGCACAATGTCAAGAAAACGATGTGTCTGTCTCATCTAGGTTCCACATTTCCAAATTTTTTATCGGAACTGATAGATATTAAATACGGCGTCAACTAACACGCATTAGACGGTTTGAACGTTTGACCACATATTTCACTATGAATTACTGACGAACACGCAAATCTGATGGCATCAACATTTAGAGCTGACTTTTATCTTTAATTTGAGCACAAGAAACACTTCCTACGTACAACCATGCCAATTATATCGATTTTTTTCTTCATCTGTACATAGCTCCATGCTACAGTCCGGCGACTTCTTCAACACTTGAACTGATACGACTCTGCTGTGATGATTGCGAATTGCTTGGACGCGCATTGATACATTTTTTGCCGGCGATAGCCTAAAGGAGGGGAGGGCGGCTGGCCATGGTGCCTCGGTTTCGTCTCGACTCCCGCAGCTATCGTGTTCAAACGGGAGACAACGAGCCACCAACGTAAACATAATAATGAATGATCCATAGATTTGTAATTGTTCACATCTATATGCAGTTGAAGGCTTGGTTCAACGGTTATACAAGATCTGGTCCAATTTTTTGTTTCATTTCCTCTTATGATGAATATACAAACTCAGTATAAGATAGAAACGAAAAAGGGTTATTACTAAATTAGTGTTTATGTTATAAAACTAGCGATCGTAAAGTAAACTTTGAATATCTAACTCCGAGCTATCTGGCAAAATAAATTAAACAGTTCTCAAGTACATATGACTATTGGCTATAATTAGGGCTCCCATAATACAAAAACCCAAAAACGGGACAACTATTTTAGGGGACCAGCACGGGGGGTTTGGGGGGCTTTGCCCCCCAACTACAGCGCCGCAGGCGAAAATTTTGAAAATAAGGTTTTTAGAGTGTGTTTGGTGCGTTCTAGAAAAAATAAGTGGTCTGAATGCGATACCAAATTAATGCATTTTTTTTAGAAGTAAAAACTATAAAACTACAAAAAAAAATAATGGGGTAGTGACGATAGATCATGTTACAACCATTGAAATGCATCATTACGTTCGCGATCACGTCCAAGAGCAATGGAAAATTGTCGAAATTGTTGGTCATTGCTCTTCTGAAGTGGGGGGGGGGGGGGGGGTGAAACGAAAAACCCCCCCCCTTCCTACGCGCTTTTCCCGAAAATGTTGACGTTGAAACGAAAATTAGGAGATATATTTAAGTCACAACATACTGTACACTCAACAATCCCTTCAATATTCTTGTTACTTTTTCGCAAAAAAGGAAAATCTGTCTATAGTTTATCGGTAAAATGACACTTTCTCCTGACTGTTGGCAGCCTGGATCTTGACCTTGACTTCTTGAATCTTTATAGTTCGTTTTTGGTGAGTGGTTGGTTACTGGCCATGGTCGGGGTGAAGAGTTGCATTGCAGGCGCGGCGATTCAAATGCTAGACCGTAAAAATAGCACGGTCGTTCGCCATTCTAAAAAACGGGACAATTAGGCGTCCCGACTACAAGTAGCCGGGACACCGGTACAACCACCTCAAAAAAGGGACTGTCCCGGCTAAAACGGTACGAATGGAGCCCTAGCTATAATACACACGGGCACAGTCTTTTCCAGACACTTCAGGGACGCGTCGAGGAAGGTTGATCTGCTAAGCTTTCTCAAATCTCAATGGTTATTGGTTATACAGTAAAATATATGCTATTTAACACGTTTGTAAAAATGTAAAAATTGTGTGTAAAGATGTTCAAAACAGTGGCGTTAAAAACCGTGTGAAGTCATGACACAGAAGAGGAAGAAAGTAAAATATCGTAAGGACAACATTCGAAAGTTAAATCAGAAACGGTAAGTACAAGCTACAAGTAGTCATACAATAAGTTTATTATTAATAATATGTTTGTTCCTATGTCTAAACGGTGTCTAAGGTTTTACTTTTTATTGGGTCACACTTGCATACAATTTGTAACTTTGTTTGTATGTCGATAGTATTGTGGTCTTGTAGACCTACACTTTATGTGGGTATTTCCCCCCCCCCCCCCCCCCCCCTAAAATACAACATAACTTCGGATGCAGTTATTATTAACGAGGACTCATGAATTCAGAAATACATCAATTTTGTGATAAGGATATTTGATCGAATAAGGTAATGTAGCCTGTGCGCACAATGCAATTTGCCATCTTTAAAATATAAAGGCATTCCACTACATTTACAACAATTTCGTCAGACAATGATGAATATATAATATTGTTTTCTTCTTGTCGTTTCATTTTATTGTTAATTTGCATAACCATACAAAATTATAGTTGTAAATAGGGGTTTCAAATACATATTTTGTTATTTGTCCCAGAGCTCTGCATTATTTAAAAAAAAAAAAACTTTCGAGATGTTAAAAATAATTTGGTATATTTGGAATCAAATTATAACATTTTTCAATGTCATTAGTCGGGAAACACTTCCGTAGGAGTAATTGGTTTTATGGAAATCAATCCAGAAACTAAAAAATCCATCTCAGCGGGGTATCGAATCCCGGTCTCCCGATTGCCGGTCGAGTGCTTTACCCGTAAGCTACTGAATTGTTGGTGCATTCTAGACACTGAATAGTTAGGCTGGGAACTATACTGATTTAGAGTCTATCCACTACGTCACAATGTCGTACTCATAACCGACATTTCACACACAAAGCCCTAGTTTCGCAAGGCCCCTCACCCCACTAGCCAATCATTGTCAATTTCTGGTTCTGGATATTTTACTGCTTGCAATGTTTGTTTCATTTTACCATATATCAAAAAAGAAGCTTGCCCCCGTCCCCCGTCCCCTATAAGTCAAGGTTAGATTCGCATAATAATTATAATAATTTTACAACGACGATAACACCACTACGTACGAGCGAACAGTGGCGAACCAAAGATCGTCTCATCATTTCTTAGTAGACATTCAATTATTTTTAATGTACTATAAGGCATGTATCCTCCTCCAGAATTGCGGCTTATCCCGATACGTCATAAATAACCAAAATGACTATTCACTTTGCGAGTGTTCAAGTCTACAAATATAATTACGTTTGTTGTATGATGGTCTACACAATTTTGTATGATTTTTTAGAACATGAATAATATATAATATAAAAAAACACAAACAAATCTTTGGGTTACGGCATACACCCATACATCCCATCACAATTTAGGGGTGGAGTGGAGGGTTTAGACGGCTAGAAACAAAACTAATAACTTCCCGTGCAAAATGTCAAAAGAGTAGATTAAAAAACTGCATATTATATTATCTTCATCTAATATTATTATTTCTGTGTACAGTTGGGGAATAAAAAATGGTGCTAAAAAGGCAAACCCAGTCCAACAAAATGACGAACCAAGTACATCTGAACACTGTGAGACGTAAGTCCGTTTATTATTTGTTATATACTATGCATAACAAATTACGTTACGTTCGGTTATGTACATGTTTATCTAAAGGCGAATTCAAAAGTCATATCGTTTTAATCGTATTATTCGGTTATTCCTAAATAATATTCCCATTGAATTTTGAGTTTGATACAATACCGCAGGGAATACATCTGCGGTGGCTCGTAGGTGTGTTGTGTGGGGCATTGATCTGAACTCTGAAGTGAATTGAACCAAAGGGACCTAGAGGCGAATCTCGGAAAGGCATCGTATCGTATTTGAACAATAATTATTATTCTAAACAACATTTAACCACTGTCGCAACTTTCAATCCCTGGCTTACGTTTGCATCAATATGAAAACAATCCAGCGTAAATAGGGCAGCCAAATATTCGTTTAAAGATGCTTCTTTCAAAAGGAGTGATTAAAAATAGATTCAAATAAATTCGATGCGATTAAAAAACAAAACAAACAAACAAACATCAGAGCTTTTTACGGCCATGCTATATAGAATGATACGTCCATGAACCAACAGGTTTACTGCTATGATGATGATTTTTATTTCTTGACGTCAAACTAATGCACTAAGTCTATTTGAGACAAGAAGTGGTGAGGTGATAGATGAGGAGGATGAAGAACGATTAAAAACACGCATTTGCAGGATTCGAACCCACGACCTTGTAAAGCCATACGCTTCGGACCAGCGCCCTAATCGTATGTACCACCGCGGACGGTATGGTTTATTTCATCAAAGTTGAGTTTATTGGATGAGCGTAGCGAGCGAAGCGAAGATTCCATTTCCCTACACTGGAGAAAAAAATACTTAATGTTTTTTTTTTGTATTTTTGTCTGTTTGTTAACACGATTCCGGCTAAACCAATACTCTAATTGCAATAAAATTTTATTTAGGCCTTCGAAATCTCTGAACTTAGAGCTGCCACGTTTTTGAGCGTGATCGAAAAATTATTTCTAAAAAATATCGCAATTTTACGATTTTTTAATTTTTTTAATTTCTTCGACTTATAACAGTGACATGCGGCATGCCTTATCCGATTTAATTATTTTTTCACAGAACCTTAATTTTATGAATTAATATACTCGTGTGAAATTTGAGCGTAATCCAAAAATTATTTCTCATGAAAATCGCAATTTTACGCTTTTTATTCGTTTTAAACAATTACGCTCATCCAACAACGCGCCTGAAAAAGCGTTTGCGAAGCTTTCTAGTAATTACACAGTCAGAGGTTTCGAGTGCCCCGCACTAATTTGGTTGTCAAGTGTTCAAAATAGAAGTCAGAAATTGTGTATTTAAAAGCAGTGAATTGGGTTGATTCTTTAAAGTATACTATTTTGTTACATTCGGCTCTGGTCTTCAAATCAAATATATCTAGAACTGATCTAGAGTTTGGCTGAGCTCGATATCTTTAAAATAACTGTTTAGACATAATATAATAATTTGTATTGTGTTGTATACCATGTCGCCGATAGAGGCAGTGTTGTTTTGTTACCACACACAATAAAGTTGCTCCTTGGACACAGGCCAAGACTTGAGGAAGAAATCAATTGTTTAATAAAGAAATATTCAAGAAAAACTTAGTGTTTGTTCGAAAGATACAAAGGAAACAGCTGCATTTTGTAATATTGATTTACATAATAAATTACAAAAATTACGTGATAAATTCCTATCTAGCTCAGCTCAGTTCAGCTCAGATAAACAGTTATTCGCAAAGTAATCTTCTATTTCATTCTGTCAGCGTGGCCACAACTGAAAGTTCACAATTCGATGCAGAGATTGTACCAGAAAATGGTGATCTTCGAAGGTAATTTATTTTCATACACACTAAATTCAAAATATAATTATCCTTTATTGGAAAATTACGGAATTACCAAACAATACACTATATATTATTTTCAGGGCATTATTGGAAGATATAATTTTTATCGGAGAAGGTGAAAGTTTGTCTCTTGTCGACTCTGTTCCTCTAGTTCAGTCAGAGGCAAAAATTACAATAAGGTAAGTTAATGTATATTTAATGATATTGCATACTTAAAATTTTAAAAGAGGAAATATGTAATGCAATATGTAATATACATTTAAATTGATGTTTCAGGTTCAGAACCAGTTACACGACGTGACAAAGAGAAGCACTTGTTACTTTACTGTATACACAAAAAAGAATATTATGGTCGACAAAATAGATCGTGATGACCAATTCTGGGATGCATGTAAAGGAACCACTTGAAAAATTCTATTTAAATTGTCTTCTACCCGAACTTATTGACTCCCGTCATAAAAGAGGCTTGCCAATCCGAGATCCACCATATATCTTGGAAGCTCAATTAAATAAGAAAAAGCGCCAAGATGACACAGCAGCGAAGAAGACTAATAAGGAGATAACACTCATTTCAAAAACAGTAATGCACACACCAAAGAAAATAATGAAGTCGAGTAAACAGGGAAAGAGAACAGTGGAAACCTCCGATGAAGACGATAACTAACTTTGTTATTCATTAACAATCTCAAGGAAGTTCCGATTTTCAAGTAGTGATATTCAACAATAATAATAATAATAATAATTTATTAATAAGTATAATATTAATATTAATTACATTTACGCGTTTCTGTCCGTGTATGGTATCATGTGGTGTGGTTAGGGTAAAATAATGTGTATGATGTTCACTAGGTGCATATTAGAAGTTCCCCCCCCCCCCCGCAATGATTTGTTGATTGATGCCACAAATTATTTAGGCTAGGGAAGGCTATGGACTATTGTTTATAAAAACGTGTACAATTTTGTATCACTGAACATGCCATTTGTACACTGCCTATACAGGGCATCCATTACCAGATTTACGACATAAGTGTGTGTTTTTAAGTTATAATATTTTCACATTTTATACTTTCAGTTTTGGGTTATTTCGTCGCGTAGCGAGTTAACATTTTGTGTACGTCTACGTACCTCGACGTTTCGTTGGTTACATCTGTGGAGTGGGTAATAATTCATAAACTTCACGAATGTTTTCATGTGACAAGGCGAATAACCCGAAACGCAGACAACAATGATTTTATATAATATTGCCGTATAGTATAGTATTGTATAGTAGGCTTATAGTATTATCTAAACATATCTAGACAAAACTATAATGATGATGGCAACGAAATCCTCGTATATAATACTCATCGTCTCGATTAGCATAATTGTATTAGTTGAGACGTAAAGCAATAAACACCACTACACCAGTACATTCCGAGTAATTATTTTATTATCTATTCTGGCTATGATATGGCCATGTGTTTTATTGTTATAAGGTGTATAAAGCTATATTATATTAGTGTTGTGGTTCCCAAACGTTTATATAAACTGTATCCTATTTCCATCTAAAAAATATAGCAGACACCCGAACGAAATTTGTAATCCCAATTTTGTTATTTGGACTTTACTTCTAATCTAAAAGCTAATGATTTCGCTTTTCGGGTTGGCTTTATCATGATCACGGAAAAATATCGATTTTTTTTAGCCCCCTCCGCGTTTGTTCGTACATCGCATATCTGTGTGTGGAAGTATTGAGTGACGCAAGTCTGTAGTTATCGCCAGACTCTGCATTCATCTGTCGCCGATTAGCACCGCGGAGGGGAGGGTGGGGTGGGTAGGCGCAAGTGTTGGCCGCTAAGACAGCGACGAGCTGAGTTGGTGTAGGTCAGTTCTCAAAAACCATTAGGTCGACAATCGCTTGAATTCCCGCATGTGTTATATTAGTACTATGGCATTAATGAATACAATTGATTTTCCGCGAAAACATTATTTCTAAAACTACAAGTTGTTCAGCTCTTTATTATTTCACTAGACCATGGTAAGTTTACTGAAAAATAATAACACAAATCTAATTATTAGCACTGAACTATTTTCTTAGCGCGTGGTTAGGCTCGGATGATTACACCAGTTTTATAAGTCACGTGATGAGCAGGAGCCTTAAATAGAATAACACATATTTAACACAAACACTCGCTCATTTCACTGTAATTGATCCGCCATGTTTGGTATTTAGGTACGTCTTGATTTTACTTACTAGGCGTACCAACCATTTTCGCTAAAATACTCCACCTACAAAACCTTTAACGTCGCTATTTTAAATATAAAGGACTTTCACCACAAAAGGATTTTCGTTTAAAATAGCGACGTTAAAGGTTTTGAAGTTTTTTTTTTATTATAACAGTAAAAACGTGATGATTCTATTTTGGATTTTTTTTGTGTTCTTGTAAGGTAACTTGCAGTGAGTACCCTACATCTCAGCACGGTAGGCCTAGGCCGCGTCGCTCCGCGCTACTTATAACTTACTTTTGTTTATAAAACAGAAGCTGAAAATTATTTTTAATTGGTTTCCGCGCATTTATTTTTAATATACTTTGAAATATCAGTGATTTGGCAAAGAAAATAAAGTAAAAAAACAAAAAATTGCAATTCCGTCAAACTAGTAGAGTTCCACAATAACATATTTATAAATTACTTATTACAATAACCACAATATTGCAAAAAGGTTGGTAGGTACACCTACTAAGTAAATGACAATGACATAGCCAAAATCCAAAATGGCGCGTTGATCAGAGTGAGACGACGTTCATGTTCAATAATGCAAACTATTTGACATTATTCGTGAAATTCGAGAGTGTTTACTATTAATTAGGCCTACTCACTATACGTACTTAAGAGGGTACGCTGAGCTTGGCCCAACTCAAATGCGCGCAAACAGGTGTTGATGATTTCTGCTGAACGGTTGGTAATATCATTACCAAATTTTGAATGGATGTTAATAAAGTACTTTTATATTGATATCCGTAATTGGTTGCACAAAATGAGCCTTAAAGATCCATTGCGAGACATAAGTCCAAAACGTGAAAAAATGGGAAATCCAAAACATGGATTACAATTATGGAAAATCCCACCAAACCGTTTATCTTACGATAAAACCAAATTAACCTGCGCGTTCACATTGATTTAAACGTTGATATCCATTATGCAAATTTGAGTTTAAAAAATCTGTAGGTACACTCAGAATAAATTCCCAAAGTTGACCAAAATTGAGTAAATTTTGGTGATTTCACTAAATTTTAATTCAAAATCAATGAATTAATTCAGGAATACGCATAATGGATAACATAGATTTATTCTTTAAAAACGTTAGGCCTAGTGTGAAATTTGATAATGGTGTTATAAACCGTTTACCCAAAAAATCCAGAAAGCTGAGCGCTTAAACTCGCCTCCGTTCTAGCCTCGGCATACCCTCTTAATATTAACTTATTTTTAATTTGTAGTTGTTTTCCATTGATTTTATTGGGAAAAAAGTGTGGTTGAAAGTTGGTTGAAAGTTGGACCCGCTTAGCGACAAGAGTGCCCTCTGCTTGCTGTATCAGGTGCCTGAGTGTGTAGGCCTAGCGCACCGCGGCTTGGCTGCGGCTTGGGCACCTAGATCATTATCATCATCAATGATTATTCCTAAATATTTTGCATGTTCTTTCTTGGCAATTTCATGACAATCACAGTTTTGGGGTGATGTGCAATGTGCTTTGTGTTTTTTTATACTTCCTTCAAATTGGGGAGCAGCTAAACTACCGGTAGTGGTAAAAGGGATAAATACAGTTTTAGGCCTAGATAAGTTTAGAGTGAGCAAATTTTGTTACAGCCATTCGTATAGCCTACTAGGTAATGCTAATTCTCTGGTAGCTAAATTGACTGTTTCTTCCCATGATTTGTCACTTAATACAATAGCTGTGTCGTCAGTGTAGCTGGGGTCTGGGTCAAAGCCCCAGCCGCCGGAGGCCCTTTTGCTGAAGGCGGAAAATATCGACATTCTATAGTTATTTTGTCATGTTTTAACTGAAAAATGACAACTCAAGGGATTTGGCCTACCCTTGCCTGGCAAAATATTATTGATCCATCAATTTCCTGTGCCTTAGGCTGGATATGTAAGTTTTTCGTAAACTTAGCCCTACAATATTGCTTTTAGCGTAGGAAGTAAAATAGTTACAACCAAATTGTAACCTTACAATCAGGTAACACTTAAAATCGGGATCCGCATTTTACCATTAGGTACTGCTTTTCCCTCAAAGACAATAAATTTACAAACAGGCCGACTCATGTATCAATTACACCTTCGTCATAACGTCAGACCCTCCACTAGAACACGCCTGTCTCTACGTTGCCAAATAGAACTCGCTTCACACGACACATTTTAATTGCTTTTCTATTATGTTGAACGGAGTGGAGCCTCTGTATCGGCAACGCTGCCTGAAGTCTGTGGCGCGAGCCAAGAGGGATTAAGGGTTGACAGGTCTACAAGACTACTTATTCCGCTTGAATGAAGAGCAGCAAAATAGGCAATGTCCATAAAATGAGGAAACCCACTGTACATCATCTAATGTAACGACTATTGCAGAGTACCCTATATTAGATTAATTTTAATAAAATATTTTATGAAGACAATGCCATTCGTATAGTAGGTAGGACTACCGGTACTTTAATTTACAATTTATGAAACATAATGAACATAAAGTGCGGCACACAATTGGCATAGCGTAAGCATAGCGCAACGCAAGCACAACACAAGAGATAAAATATAATGTAACTAATTTACTGTGCTGCGCCGTATGCTATGCTTATGTGAATTGGGTGTTCAAGCCGCCAGGTGCACTTGTTTATATTTCTTACGCTACGCTTATGCTGTGCCAATTGTGCCGCACTTTAGTATCAGTGGATTACAATGAATGGTGATATGCTCAGGGAGGGTCTTTCCCGTACTGTGTTCTCGTCAGTTACATTGACGTCACTTACTCGAGCGCTAATTCATGACGTATCAGCATATTGCTGCCTGCGCGCTGACGTGTGAAAGACTGACTCGGCAGTGGTGATTGAGCGAAATCTTGAGACAGAAACAGTCAAACGAGTACCTGACGGCTCATTTCATTACCTACCTGGGTTGTTATCAATGGGCGGTTACCCTTTCACAGACCACACAATCTTGCAGTACAATTTGACACGGTTGGTTGCCTAATGTTTCTTTCAAATTATGGCCGGTGAAAGCTAAATGGAATGGTTTTGCTTACTTCTTATAATTTTATATAGCCTAGATATTTTTTTGTCATTCTAGGAACCACTACCACATACGATGTCTGAAGAAAGTCCTGCCCCTGCTATAGATTTCGGAGATTTAGTGCACTCGGAAAAATTTACTGCAAGTGTTTTGAAATTAAATAATAATCTTCATGAAACCAAGAAAATGCTGGAACGTGCATCAAAGTGCGATTTTGAAAAACTAAGTGTTAAGGATCAGGTAGTGCTTGATTTGTACATGGCGTATGCAATAAACTCATTGTTCTGGATGTATCTACGTACAAAGGGGATAAATTCAGCTGCTCACCCAATCAAATCAGAAATAAACCGAGTGCGAGAATATGTTGGAAGGGCAAGAAAAGTTCACCAGCGCAAACAACCAACTAGTCGTTTGAATAAAGATGCTGCAAAGCGTTTCATTCGCAGCGGTCTCTGGAAACCAGCAGAAAAGGAGAGCGATATTGAGGCCTCATCCTCTTCAAACCAAATCAATAAGAAGGGTGATGCTGATGGAACTAACCAGTTAAAATCTCAAAATGCAAAGACAGGCAATTTGGGTCCTCCATTGATGAAGAAAGGCAAAAAGACAATCTTCCCAGATTAAATTTAAGAAATGGTTTAACATTTTTGTAAATTTTAAGTATAATGTTCAATTGATTAATACTATAGTTTGGAGTGAATACTTAAAAAAAGTGGCATCGCCAAAAGTGTAGGCCTACCTTCTTCTTGATAGTCGAATGTTAGCATCAATTTTTACAACTAACAAGACTTTTGCACTACACTAGGCTATAGCTTTTATATTATTTATCTCCATCCATGTCACTTACAAGCAGTAATCACAGAAGAAATCCTCAATCTTCAGCAACTTATTTAATATTTAGTAGGCCTACAATAATTGTCTTTAAAAAATATAATAAAATGTTCTATCCACAATTTTTGTTATTCAACCCAAAATCTTCACGCGACATAAGCTCATTCCTAGATCATCTATCAATAACTGAACATGCACCATGCCTAGAGATGTGCCTTTTATTGTTTTTTTAACTACTACAATCAAAATTTGTTTGGTTTTGTTTGCGTTTCATGGCGTTCAAGACGCAATTGGAGGGTCTTTTTTCTTGCTAATTACTCCAATACAGTGTTTTTTCTTGCTATAATGTGAGTATTAGTGTTTTCTTGGTGAAATGTGTTAAATTAGTTTTATAGCAAAATATGTTTTGTTTGAAATAAAAATTTTACTTAAGGCTAGGTAAATAGTCCTGGTAGGCCTACTAATGAAACTGAAACTGAAACAAGTAAAGTACAAATTAAATCTTTTTAGCCGTGTTTTGTTTTGTATTGACTGTTGCAGCTAGCGATGTAAAATTACCGGCTACCTACATTGAAAACATTAATATTACCATTACCGAGCACAGTTATTCCGCCATCGGCAATACTGACTGAAAGTTATTTCCAACGTTTTATCTCTAGTTGTTGTCTTAAAATGCCCTTAACATTCCCTTCACAATCATCTCGACTCCAAAATACCGAGGCGGGCATGCAATTGCACTTAGAGCAGATTCCCACGGGAAATTAAAAAAAATCCAAAAATGATCGCAGGCTAAACCGTTTTTAATGACCGTCTCATTGTTGCATTTTAGCAATTGCCATTTGCAAAACCACTCAAAATGACATAAGCTGCATTGAAAGCACGGTTGGTTATTACGTTGTCAGTCGTTTACTTTTATTTGAAATTTTTTACTAATTAGCCCAGTGATGAAGCGTTTAGTTGCCCTTAGCTCGACATTGGTTTCTTGTAACAACACATTGTAGTTTGTGGATGACTAAGTTACTTGTTGTGTTTTTCTTTTTTAGAGGAAGTTTGGAAGACGAACATGTTAGAAAGTCATTCAGTGCTAGCGTGCGCGACCCTGGTGCTGACGAGAGGTCTTGGGTTCGAACCCAACGACAGACAATCCTGACTGAACACAAGCAGGGTCGCGTATACGAAGGTGGAATTGTTCATTAGCGGACAATATGGTGCAAATCTTTTGTATTTATTACTACTTTGGGTTTATTTGTTTTAAGGGCGCGTCTAGAGTTTGGTCATAATGTGCCACTCTAGCCTAGGGGATATAGGGAGGAGGGGCCCATGCTGGTCAGAACCAGCCACGGGTAGGGGGTGGAAAGGGGGGTTCTCACGTCGTGGTCTTGATCGTCTTTGTCGTAGTTCGTGTTGTCATGGTTGTCATCGTCGGGGAGGTCCCCGATCACGACGGCCAGAGCTCGCCTCTGGTTTCAGGGAGAAATATACTCCCGTACTTAATTACCAGCTATGTTTAAGAGGTAGACTTTTCTTCTTTCCTTGCCTTTACGGTTAACAGAGCCGCATGCTCTGGGCCACATTCTACCCCGGGCTCGTTACTGTTGATTAGGCCTACATTATTACTGCTGTTTTACATTAAGGGTAAAAAAAATCAGTATCTTGTAATAAACGTATTCAAACTGAAAAACATACAAAACAATGGTTTATTTAATTATATGTGATATAATTTATGAGATGACCTATGGTGATATAAAATAATAATTAATAATGCTTATTAAAAAATAACAATAACACTTAATGTAGGCTAACTTTAATAACATAACGAAAGCAAACTTAGGTTGTTAATGATGTGTGCGATGCTGAATTGATTATAAGAAGGTTGATTCTTGTTATTGTTAGTGAGAAATGTCAGTTGAAGGAGATA